>JASCZW010011781.1:0-30848 GCA_034211315.2 Aedes japonicus
GTCCAAAGTGCGGGCATTTAGACTAGGGAAAGAGATTGAGTAATCAAACTTTGCAAAAACATAGTTAATAAAGACTGTATTCGATGCAAATTTAGACACGCGCAATTGTTCGTAACTTTTTACGGCGTGTGGGTTAAAATTATTGAAATTTTAATTGAATGTATTTCATTGTGTTATTGTCAATTGTATGGCAATGAGTTTCGTGAAAATCGGTCGAGTGATTTCAGTGAGTGAAAGCCTCGAATGAAGAAATGGTGCGCCAACAAATTTGGGCAGCTCACTTCCGAGACCAACCTTCTCATCGATGGATCGGCTTGCAGCTCCAGAATCGCGCGTTCAACCGTATCTCATGTGATCAAAACGATTCAAGGACCGTAAGACAACCGAGCGGAATAATGGTGAGTGCGCCAAAAACGTTATTATCTGCACATCAAATCCGGAAGGCCGGGATGGTAGTGAACCAATTTAAGCGTGCATCCCAACATTTCGATCAGGGATGTTGCGAAAAAGGCAATTTCAGTTTCGGTTTGTACATGCAGAAAACAATTGAAACGTTCTGGATTACATGTGTGACAGGGTCGAGAGGGGCGCCGGCCCGGGCGCTTTGACAGAAGCCTCGGTGGCCAAGGCGCTCGTGCAAGAAAACTGTACGAGGGAGTGGCTCACAAACCCGTTCTGCATTAGCGAGTGGACGATACTGAGACCTACATTAAAGCCGACACCGAAACAAATGCCAGGAACAGGAACACTACGTCGCCACCTTTAAGTTGGCCGTTCCGGAGAGTAGTACGGAAGAAGAAACTGTCGAAGTGCGGCAAAAAATTCGCCTGTCTGACGAAGCGATCTGCGGATGTGGCAAAATGAGGTCAGCCCTTCATCACCTCTGGGACCGTCAATCGGACAAATCTACAAAGGACGAGATGCCTCCAAAAACGACTTCCAGTCCCTTCGTGAGGATCTCCACGATGGCCCGACACTGTTTGTGGTCGGCATCTGGCCTCTTGACATCTCTGCCCGGCCCCGTCTTAGACTGGTACAAAGATTATAATGCTGGTTTTGTACCAAAAGACGTCAACCCTCCAAACACTCCCGGAGCTTCCGTGATTGAAAAATTTTGGGCAATCATATGAAGGCAGAAGCTCGTTAAAACTCCAAAACTGATGAGAAAATGAACATGAACTGCAAGAAAGTGTGGTTAGAAAGTTAGTAAGCAAGTCAGTCCTATCATTGCCCAATATTTGATGAAAGGGGTCGAAGGCAAAGGTGCGGGCATTTGGGTTAAGGAGAAGTGGTTCAATAAACCAATGATGTGAAAACTAAACCATTTAGTAGTACTTTATTTCCAGAAAGTTTGAAAAGAATCGGGCTCAAGGAAAATTTTTGGTGACCTATTTTGTGTGTCCAAATTTCATCGAATACAGTCTTTAAGAGTTTATTTATTCCCTGAGAGTTTCAAAAATATCCGAGTTTTTCGGTCATCATCTTTTTCTGTTGCATTTTTTTCGAGTACAGTCTTTTCATATGCAGGATCTTATGGAGTTATTCCGGAACCGTGTGCTGGCCTATGAGACAAGTTTTTAGCAACCGATCAGCATCTCGACGAAAGATTCTCATGGCTTGATCCACATTCCAGCCAGTTCTGGAACTGAGTGTATTACAACGTGCTGAAGCTGAAGCTGTCCAAAAAAGTGAGGTTTTTGTCTCTTCAAGTGATGCCGTCACTTGAGGAGACAGAATTGTTAGCGACAGATGCTATTGCTTTCGTTTTGGTTGACACCTGCTGTGCTGTTGGTCAGTATTTGCAGAGCAGTGCAGCTAGCAGAAATCACCGTCGTAGAAAGAACCGCTTGCTGAAACCCTGAAAGTAATGTGTTCTACGACCCGGTTGAACTTCAACAGCCATATTGACTGTGCTTGTAAGAAAGTGGCGAAACTCATCAATGCCCCTGCTAGAATAATATCAAATGTCACTCGACCAAGCAGTCGTAAGAGGCGTAGAATTCAACTGAAACGGTCGACTCAAGTTGTCATGGTTTGCGAAAACGACTTATCAAATCAACGGTCCCACAATATGATTGATGAAAAAATACGCCCTAATTTCCATATACATATTACCATTTATGACCGCTTGTCAAAATTGATCGACCCATCGTCATCGGACACTGCCGCCAAGCCAAGAAAACCCCCCACATTTTTCACCGTGTATTGCCACCCCAACGGTCAAGGTCGGCGGGCAAGCGGTAGGGACATGGCCGGGCCGGCAGCGGAGGCAATAAATCGAAACGAAATGAAGCAAGTCACGATCCGCTTCTCAATAATTAAATTTCTGACACTTGTTTCAGCTTTTTGATTGCCGGGACGTGCCCTAACGTATCGATGGCCTCTTCAACCCCGGCGCTGGACCGGGTTCGCGGAGGTGGGGGGGGGGGCGGTTGTTACCAGACACTGCAGTATGTACGAGGTCGTTTTTCTTCCGATTCGACAGAACGAGCTACGAGGCTTTGATTCACTTCCCAAGAGAGAAATCTGGGACGCACTTCCGCCTTTGTAGAACAGAAGCCACAAGGAAGCGGAAAAAACTGACTCCGGGCTGAAGATATTGCAATGATTTATGGAGAAGAGTGTCTATATATTCATGGGCCGTGTGGACATGGCGGGGGGCAGTACTATTTCGCACCTCCATAATCTATGTGACTATGGTTAACATTTGTCATTCCAGAATGTCCTGAGGAACACGTGTCTTACAGAGCAGTGGTGGTGTGCGCGCGCAAACACACGTTCCGGCAACGGAATTGGGATGATACATGAGTTCCGACCAACGCAGATGTTCGTAATGGTTTGTGGAGGAAGTTGTTTGTGAAGTAAATTCCGTACTCAAACTTTCCTTCCCGGAAACGGAACAGGACAGGTGTGACCCATTTATCACTTAATTAAAAACCAACACTTCCCCCCCTTCCCCCGGCCCGACAAAAAGGGTAACTTTGTAAAATCTAATTTCAGCTGCAATTTAACTTTCAGACAAAATTAGTTTTCACCTAATCTATCTTCGGGGGGTGCGGTCTTTTGTCTTTGCTGGCCTCGAGCGAAATCAATTCCCCTCCAGTCAATCCTTCACGGCAAATAGGTTGCGTATCCCAAAATGTTTCAACGGAATGTCGGTCGCAAAGCACCCTCAGGGCTTACTCGGGCTGCCGGTTGCAGGGATCGAAAAAAGAGATACGAGTCCTTTCGCCTTTCGAGCGACAACAATTCGTGGCGGGATGGAAAAGTTTGTCTTCGTCTTCTTGGCAAAAATTTACTGCCTCCAGGCGTCCAACGAAATCTCAGACCGATGGCCACAGTGGAAAATTTCAAGCCAGAAATCCCATTTCAGGTAGTGTCTATTTTCAAAGACACTGCAAGGACATTCCAAGGGGATGTTGATCAACCTGGCGGGGAAGTCGAAGAGGGATGAAGTTCGGTCGGAGGGTTGGTTATTTGTGCGGCGCCATAAACTTTTATCGACAATTTTACTTTGACTATTTATGTGTGTGTGTGTGCTTAAGAGTGCGGGTAGATGGAACGGATTAGGCTCACTGAACTGTGCTGCTTAGTTCAGGTAGGAGAGCGAAGAAAGTTTTCCGAATAAGAAAATGAGATCGGCCGAGATGGGACTTGTGTTGTGTGTTGTGGCGAAAGTTTTTTTTTAAGGCAATGGAAAAATACTTTCTGTCTGAACCAATGAGATGTAAACAGATGTAAGACTTGGAGACTTTCACGTTGTCTTCATATACTGCGTTAAATGGGAGAATAGAGGAAAAGCGAAATTTACGTATGATATTTATAAACTTACAAGGAAGATGTAGCAAAAGGCGATTCGATTTGATACAATTTGAAGACCTTAGAGTGATTATTTTTTTTGGAAAATAAAGACTGTATTCGATGAAATTTGGACACACACAATAGGTCACCAAAAATTTTCCTTGAGCCCGATTCTTTTCAAACTTTCTGGAAATAAAGTACTACTAAATGGTTAAGTTTTGACATCATTGGTTTATTGAACCTCTTCTCCCAACCCAAATGCCCGCACCTTTGCCTTGACCCCTTTCATCAAATTTTGGGCACTTACTTTTAACCACACCTGTCCTGGCATTTGTTTGGTGTCGGCTTTAATGTAGGTCTCATCGTCCATCACAATGCAGAACGGTTTTGTGAGCCACTCCCTGTACAGTTTTCTTGCACGAGTTTTGGCCACCGAGTTCTGTTTATCGCTCCGGTTTGGTGCCTTCTGGACCTTGTATACATGTAATCCAGAACGTTTCATTGTTTTCTGCACAAAACAAACTGAAACTTTCGCCTTTTTCGCAACATCCCTGATTGAAATGTTGGGATAACGCTTAAATTGGTTCAATACCATCCTGGCCTTCTCCGGATTTGATGTGCCACGTTTTTTGCCACTACCATTTTTCCGCTTGGTTGTCTTACGGTCCTTGAACGTTTTGATCACATGAGATACGGTTGAATGTGCGATTCCGAGCTGTTTTCCTACCCATCGATGAGAAGCGTTTGGGTTTTCGAAGTGAGTGTTGGCGCACTATTTCTTCATTCGAAGCCATCACTGAAATCACTCGACCGATTTTCACGAAACTCCTTTTCACAATTGACACAACACAATGAAACACATTCAGATAAAATTTCAATAATTTTTACCCACACGCTAAAAAGTTACGAACAATTGCGTGTGTCCAAATTTCATCGAATACAGTCTTTAAAACGCTCTCGCACACCAATACACCCAGTACGTAAGGTTAGTCTAACTTTAGTATAACGTTAGTCTAACTTTTGTCTTACTATCGTCTAATGTGGGGACACGTGTAAGTTTTAAGAGGCAATAAATGTTTCTCTGGTGGTTCGAGACCCTCCCTTTTCTTCTGGAAGGCGGTATTCTCATACAAATGAATCACAAATTTCTGCATAACTCAAGAACAAATTAAACAAATGGAACCAAATTTAGCACGTGGGGTTTTTTGGGGGCAAGAAATGTTTCTATGGTGGTAAGAGATTCTTACGCTCTCTGGAAGAGAGAGGGGGCTTTCAGAATATTGAAATAGAAATATCTGCATAACTTCGAAAATAATCAAGCAAATAGAATCAAATTTGGCATGTGGGGGGCAACAAATGCTTCTCTGGTGGTTCGATACCCCGCTCCTCTTCTGGAAGGGGGTACTCTCATACAAATGAAACACGATTTTTTGCAATAACTCAAGAACTAATCAAGCAAGTGGAACCAAATTTGACATGTGGGGTTTTTTGGAGGCAAAATTGATTCTATGGTAGTTTGAGGCCCCTCCCCTCTCTGTAAAGGGGGCTCTTATACAAAAGAAACTCAAATTTCAGCATAACTCAAGAACTAATCAAGCGAATTGAACTAAATTTGGCATATGGGGGGTTTTGAAGGCAAGAAATGTTTCTATGGTGGCTCGAGACCCATTAACTCTCTGAAAGGGAAGGCTCTCATACAAATGAAATACAAATTTTAACCAAACATGAAAATTATCCAGGGAACTAAAACTCAAAATGTATATTTCTCGGCAAAGAAGTATGTTTCTTTGCTAAGGACAGTTTTCCTCAGATAACTAAGGGTATCCCTTCAAAAAACAGTGTCTTGCCCATTTAAAATTTGCCAACAAAGTTGTCTTCAGATGGTTTTTATAACTTAAAAAGATATCTCATACCGTTAGTGAGTAATTAACGATTTTCTTGTAAATTTACACCCTTTTCAAATGAGTTTTACTCTATTTAAAATAAATGACCTATGTCCAGTTTTCAGATATAATATGCAATAATACAAATTCATGTAAATTGTTATGAGATTTTTTTTTTGGCCCAACTAAAGAAATCAACATTTGAAAAAGGCCTATTTTGTTTACAAAAACCATTATAATTTCTGTTTAACATACGATAGAGACGATTTCTGCAGACCAAAAGTTGTTTGGTTCAAAAATCAATGGGCAGAAAATTTGGCTAAAAAATTTTGATATAAAAAAGTCACAGAAAAATAATTGATTTGCATAGGGACATCCTGAGCAACGTAGGAAAAAATGTTCTAATTCGGTCGTTTTAAAAGGAGTAAGAAAATTTATTCCAAATAAGTTGCTTAAAATTATTTAATCTACAATTTTTTCAAAGCATATACTCGTTTATTTCAGCAATAAAAAAAGTTAGATTTTCGTTTTCTCTGAAAATAAGGACCACTCTAGTATTCATTCACACCAAAAAGAGGACCTTGTTATTAGAAACAACTTTTTAGAAGACAATTTTGCTCCAAAACTAGCTCATGCTGTTGCAGGTCGTGTGGTTCTCTATCAGACACATATGTTTTATCTAAACTAAACAAGATAAAACATAGCATGATTAATAAAAACATAAAAAACACAAACTTGAATGGTGCGAGTAACAAGTGATGACCAGTGAAACAAAAATTAACTAAACAAAGGATACCCAGAGGTCCAAAGTCCCTTTTTCCGAGATTCCAGGATTAATTAATTATAATTATAATTAGATTAACAAAATTCTGGCAATTTATACAGGTTAAGATCAAAAATACATTGATTTTGGAGCTGTAAAATTGTTTAAGTCTTATTTAAAATAAGGTTCTACCCCAACTAACACAGTGTGTCATAAACAAGGTGTAAGTACTGCTAAATTATATATACAGCTATTCAATATATGTGTATAATACTTCATTTCATACTTTAATATGACGTAAAAAGCGCAAAAAGTAAAGCTTTTAAAATAAAAAACAAAAAAATAATTCTCTTTAAAAAATGTCAGATTGCCAAGCGTGAGACTTGAACACTTGTCCTTGGCGTGAAAGGTTTGTAGATTATTTGCTAAACCAACTCTGATTTGTGGAAAATCAACTCGGAGTATCTCTATGATGTGCTTTTCGTTGGCACAATTTTGTACAACAAATTCATCTTTATGAGAATAAAACTTGTCATGCTAAGCATGGCTGGCGTAATGTAATTTCAACAGTAACCCACAAAATTTTGTTCTACTCATGTTTTTAAATGTATGAATAAATGTTTTTAGAACAATAATAAAGTATAAATCACTTCCATCAGTGAAAGAAGATAGCCTAATCTTTAGTCAGATATGTTTTTCAATACTTTTATAAAACATTTATAAAACAAACAATGACTAATCATACGAAAAATATATTTGTGTGTTACTTGAGATTTTTGATTAATTACAATTGCTGTGGACTTATGTTATAACAGGTGTTCAATAAAAAATTAGAATTTTTTAAATCAAATATTAAGAAAAAAATTTTTTTTCGAGTGATTCAGTATTTTTTATTAAAAACATAATGTTTATTTTTCAAAAACACGTCAATGAGTATTGGAGAGAAGCCCTGGTCAGCCGAACGACGCAACTGAGTCGCGAAGCTCTAACAAGAGCGCTGAACGGCATTGACGTCCATTTTCCGGATACAATTCCGGAACCTGCTTTGTATCCTTGGCCCACCAATTATTTTTGTACACTAGCGCACTGAGGGAGCCGAAAAAATCCTCAATGGGACGGCACTGAGGCAATTTGACCGGGTTCCTTTCTTTCGGTACGTACGGTATCTTTGTCTGCTCCAGATACTCTAGCGTCTTCTTGGCGTAATGGGAAGACGTGCTTCCCATCCGCGAAGGTAACTTTCGTTGTCCTGCACGAACGACGTCCCGCTATAGTTCTTCATCATCCACCGGCACTGAGATTTCACGGTCGCTATCTGCTCGTCCGTGTACTCGGGGGACCGAGTCTGTTTCCGACAGATAATGTCCTCCATCTTGAAGGTCCGGTGAATCAAAGTATGGGAGCAGTAAAAAACGAGCTGGACTGTCGACTTACAAGAACGTAGTGACTCCAAATCACGATGATAAACAAAACACGTCGGCCAAAGTACGAAAGTTGTACACGACAATGCTGACGAAGTTTCATTGCGTGCTACAGGACGATGAAACTAACGTCAAGGCAGACTTTAAACAGCTTCCTGAACAGGATTTTTTTACGGCAACCGGGCGGGGAAAGGTGGCAGATATTTTCAAGCACATTAAACTGTCTAAGTTCGCGAAGAAATATCTGGTGTGGCAGGCTATCTGTACCTGTCGCTTGAAGAGCAACGCTTACATTGATACTAGAACCGTCAGCCAGGAGATTTATCTGAGCGAGTGCCTACAAAAACGTCTACTGCCTTTCCTGAAGTGACACAATTGTTCCGTTCTATTTTGGTCAAATTTGGCATCTTGCCATTACGGAAAAAAGGCCATGGAGTGGTATGCTGCAAACTACGTTCAAGTGGTTCCTAAGAACAAGAACCCTCCCAACACGCCAGAGCTCCGCCCAATCGAACAATATTGGGCCATCGTCAAGCGGAACCTTAAGAAGACTCAAAAAGCTGTTGTGAGCGAAAAACAGTTCAAGGCAAACTGGCGTTCTGCGGCGAATAAAGTGGAAAAGGAGACTGTACAAAATA
This sequence comes from Aedes japonicus, assembly GCA_034211315.2. NCBI lineage: Eukaryota > Metazoa > Arthropoda > Insecta > Diptera > Culicidae > Aedes > Aedes japonicus. Next base: position 8,507 of record JASCZW010011781.1, read on the forward strand.
TTATGGCAGGTGTTAAACGAAAGACCCGGCAATTCACATTCGGTAAAAAGGAAGCTTTGCTGAATATTTATCCTGTGTTTTGTATTAACTGATCTTGAAAAAGAAAAGGAATTTGACTTATTAATAAAAACTTTGATCGACTCACACACATTATTGTATGACCAAATTTTGATCGGAACACCCTTTAATATAGGTGATATAATACTACACTCTTAGAAAAAATCATATAAATTTAAGTATACTAGGATAAACACAAAAGGAGCAGCCCATAAAACAGAAATTGTGCATCTGTTCTTATATTTACCAGACCATAGAAACTCAAAATGATAACTGGTATAACTCACATGCCATGACGTAGAAGTACATTATGACATGTGAGTTGAGTGATGAAAAACTTGAGTGATCTCAGACGTTGCGAATTAAAACAAACCCAAAAAAAGAGAGAGTTCCTTTCCCATGTACGCATCAAAAACAGAGTGCATACAAACTACCGCTAGAAACTGTCACTCAGCTATCAGTAGTACATGAGCGCGTACCAACACTTTACTTTTGCCTGTTGAGGTGGCGGATTCGTCCATGCCTCGACCTACCACGCAGTGGGATGTTAGGCAATGGTAACGTCCTTGGTTCGAGCACTACTTTACCCATGCTCTTTCGCACATCATAAAAAAATATTATTCAAGGCGCTGGATAGTGGCAACAAAAACGAACTCATTATCCTTCTGTTGTTTTCATTTTGATCCTTTATCTCCAAATGCCAAATGAACATTCATAATAAAATCAGTCGTTGGTCTTCGTCAAAAAATATTTTCAGGGCTCTGTGAAGTTGTCGTCATGTTCCGAACAATGAAAATTATAAGCGAATAAACTCTTTGTGTAAAGTTGCATTTTACTAAATATTGAATTTGAGAAAATTCCTTTTTTTCTAATACGCCAAATTTTCCTTATTTCAAGACTGCACCTTTAAATTTTGAGCATAACATTTACTAGTTATGAAATTCGATCTGTTATGAATTTTGAAGTAATGATTTTATAATCTATCACGGAAGAGAACGAATTTGAACAAGTAATTTGTCGTGACGTTTTTGTAATTATAACACAAAAAAAAATCCTGCAAATTCAAGGCTTTAATATCTCAGTATTCAGTCTCTTGGTTAATTTTCAAAGCTTTACGATTTTAGATTTGAGGTAAGCAAATATATTCCAGAAGCTGTTGTAAATGCAGCGTTTGGAAAGTGATTTTGAGCGTGACAGTGTTCATTATTTTGGGTATTCAATTAGCATTAAACAATACATCAAGTAGAACATACAATTGAGTCATGTTTAAGGAGTGTATCGAATATAAGCTATCCACATACATTTGCGTTGTACGCATGTATTTGTGATGGTTTTTTATGCTCTGAACACTGCATGCTGTGCGTTTGACTGACAGCTTTCTTTTGTTTACTTGTTTGTGCGGTTCAAATTCTGCGTTTTCAAAATGTCGCGTATTGAAAAGGAAGTGAAAATTAAGGTTCTGGACACATGGCTAAGTGAGAACGGTATTACTATGCGAAAATTGGCGAAGCGGTTTGGAATTCATCATGCGAGTTTTAAAACCATCATTAAAAAGTTTGGGGAACACTATTCTTTGGATGAGCTACCAGGAAGAGGCAGAAAACCCGGTTCTTCCAACCCGAAACTGGAGCAGAAAGTGGTATCTCTAATCATGAAGAACAAATCAATGTCAATACGTGATTTGGCCAAAAAAGCAGTAACGATTGTCGGAATGATCCAGCGTATCAAGAGGCGAAACCACCTGAAGACCTACAAGAAGCAGAAAATCTCGAAACAAAGTGCAGAACAGAAGAAGCGAGCAGCAACAAGGGCCCGGAAATTATGATCGCGTCTTTTGCAGCGTCCGTATGCATGCGTTTTGATGGACGATGAGACCTTTGTAAAGGAGGACTCAAAAACCCTTCCAGGTCTACTATGGTTCTTACTATGGTATGCTTCTTGTTGGCAGTAAAACCACAATCTTGTGAAACGAATCCATCGTTGTCACACAAAATACGTTTTACAAGACATGGTTGATTTAATTTCAAGATCATTGGAATTAATACTGACCCGTTGGACAGGGAGTCGAAAACTCAAGGTCATGGCAAAGTCGTAAAAAATGTTAACCGAAAAAATGACAGCTGGACGAAGCAGGTAGATAACCAAAGTAGACTGAAAGGACAAAATTCTGAAGCTGCTTCCTTCTAAAGTTGGCTTAAGTGGCTTATTGAATTCTGAGATCAGCTGTTTCCTGGAACTGGTTGCACTTTCTGTTGAAGATAATAATAAAATGATTCAATTGTGGTTTAGATGCCACAATGCCATGATGCTTTCCATTGGTAATCTTCACCGTTTCTTGGACAAAATCTTGGTCAACTTGATTGGTCATTTTATTCTACCATCTCTGCATCTCTGTATGATCCAGAGTTACCTTGCCACTTTTATTCAGCTTCTACTTGACGATTGTCCAATATTTTTTGTTGTTGTGCAGAATTGAGGAATTTTCTTTACGATGAAACCCGTTCCTCATACCTCTGAAGTGTTTCTCAACAATAATGACAGCTGTCCAAATGTGGTCAAGGCTTCACAGGCCCCCACAGGTATCCTTGTGTGTTTCGATGTAGGAGTGTATCAAAAGTAGTTATAAACTTCCAAATAATAGAAATAGGCAATGAAAACATGGTTAAAATTAATATACTATTTCAGTTTATTATAGCTTAACATGTTTACAAAAGATCCAAACGGAAAAACTAGTCATCATGTTCATTTCTGTAGAATGCCCGTACCTTTGATTTGACACTCTGCCACCAAATTCTGCACAGTGACCTTTGTGCACTTCCTGGATGCCGCTGCCCAATTTTCTTAAAATCGGTCATGTTTTGGGACACTGTACCATCCTTCTTAAATATACGCTTGACTATTGCCCAATAGCGTTCGATCGGTCGCAACTGGGGACAGTTTGGTGGGTTGATGTCTTTTTTCACGAACTTGATGTTATTCTTCCGTCAGCCACTGTAGAGTGGATTTGGCGTAATGTGCCGATGCCAGATCTAGCCAGAAGAGAGGAGGGACTGGTGCTTTCTATACAATGGTAGCAACCTGTTCTTCAAACATTCCTTTTGATAAATCTCAGCATTTATAGTTCCTTTTGTATAGAAAATTGAAGAACGCAAGCCACATGTGCAAATAGCTTGCCAAATGAGCACCTTCTGACCGAATTTCTCCATCGCAACAGTCGATATCTGCGGTTGGCACACGTTCCCCAACAGATTTAGTATAAAACTGCGGCCCCGGTAGCGTTCTTGAATCTTCTTTAACGTATGTTTCGTCATCCATCAAAATGCACTGGTCGACATTGTCCAAAATGCAGCTGTACAGCTTTCGAGCCCTGGTTTTGGCACGAGACTTTTGTTCCGGAGTTTGTTTGGGCACTTTGCTTTTGTACGTCTTCAAGTCATTCCTGCGCTTGATTCGTTGAATCATTCCGATGCTGGTCCTGAACTTCTGGCTGAGATCGTGAGTAGAGCAGATTTGTTCCGTTGAATATAATCCACAACTTTTTGGTCCAAATCGGGGTTGCTGGAGCCGGGTTTCCGGCCACTTGTTGTAAATCCTTGAGGGAGCACTTCTCACCAAACTTTTCGATGATGCGTTTACACTTGCCGGGTGAACATTTACTCTTTTCGCAATCTGGTTGTAGTAACACCTTTTCGGTGCACCAAGTGTGCAGAATTTTCTTTTGAGTCTCAAATTCAATTCACGACATTTTGAATACAACTTTATCAACGGAAATGAATGAACCGAATAATCATTTTTGACATGTAAACAAAGCAAATGGCGCTTACATCGCTAAAAATATATACAGTAGTTTATGCGTAATAACGCATCGAATGTTTATAACTACTTTTCGATACACTCCTTACTGCAGAATGCAGTTCTGACTATATCAGCGGACAAGAATTTTAACTTATTGGTTAAATCTCAGTAGAGACCGAAATTTTCGCCTACTTGAGAAGAGAACCCGCTTGAAGAAACAGATGAGAATGTGAGCGAGAGACTATAATACGCTTACAGCAGTTTTTGCGAGAAAAGCAAGGGAGATTTATGATTTTCGGAGAGTGTGAGCAGATATATCGTTTTTTTTTCCAGTGAATCCTAGATGCCAATAATTATTTTGCATTTACTTTTTGACACCTGAAAATGCACCAGACTTCATGCTTGTTTTATTCTGACATTATAACTCGATAAAAAGCCAATTTTTTTTCATGTTGATTTTTGCTCTTCGTATAAGATCTAGGTACCATGTTTTCAGTGAAAAATGTGACATGAGAAAATATTTTCGTTGAATTTTGGAGAGAGATATTTTCGGATATGCAAGAGAAAGGATAAGAAATTATCGGCGAAAAAAGAGAGAGATGAAAATGTGAACGGTTCGCTACTCATCGACAACCTGCTTGAGAGAGAGCATGGTTTTCACCCAACCGAGTGAGAATTTCGATCTCTGAATCTCAGCAACCCGTAGCTTTACTGCATTTATTTTTTGAGAGCTGACCAAAATCTACACTCACAAAAATTGTCACGTTGTTTTCACGTGCAACTTTACGTAACTTCCACCCGAACACGTTATCAAATCTGCTTCAGTAATATCAGGTAAACATTACGTGCCATTGAATCGTACGTGAAAAATCAGGTAACATTTATGTGATTTTCAGGTAGAATGTGAATTCACGAGGGAATCACGTAGCACTTACGTGAATTCCACGTGTTTATTACTGGTTTTGGTATTGGACGAAAATTACGTGCGTTTCACGTGGAAACAACGTGTCGATTTTTTTGAGTGTATGTTCACCACTAGGTTCTGTTTCAGAATCCAGTTTGGGAATTTGACACTGTCATTGTATTTTTTTTCCAAAATATTCCCATCTCAATTGGCGATCGCAAGCTCTGCTGCGACACCTTTTCTGGTTCTTACTTCCCAGGTAGCCAATAATCATTTGCATATGCAGTAAATCAACCCTAAATCTGCATTTCAGATGCTACAAGCATTATATTAGCATTGTATCAGCATCTTCAATGCTATCTGTTGTAAAGTTGAATTTCAAATGCTATTTGAATGCTTGTGTAGTCTGATATAAGCATTTTGAATGCAAAATGCAATTCTATGATAATGTTTTATTACGGCTGTTGATGCAAAATAGCAATAACTAAACATTATCACAGGATTGCAGTAAAGCAGCCGTATATTGGGTCAAAAGCGGCATATATGTTGCATTTAAGGTGACTTAATTACTTGATAGGCTGCTGTTAAGACGCTTTGGAACTGCTTATTGGTTCCTGGAGAAAGATATTTTTCTTCTCCCGAAGATGTTTAAGAACGTTGCACGCGGTAGATTCATATTATTGAAATTTTCTCTCCATTTTGAACCTGACCACGTAAGATTTGAAGTGGGTGGAACATCCATCTAGAAAACATAGTAAGTTCGAAAAAGTTACGATCAAAATATTTCAGAACTGATCAGTAGGTGCACTGCTGTGAAATAAGCAGTGCCTCTAAATTCAAAGTGACTTAACTGAAGAAATCCATTTTGCAGAGCTTGGAGATTCCAGTAGGTGCTTGAGCAAACTTTTTGAAATGTTTTGGAAGTCCATACTTCCCGAAGGACAGGGAATTTTCAACTCCACGAACCGTTGTCCAACAAACAACTCCATTGATTCTCGCTAATTTCACTGCCAACAGTACTTACATCGGCTCAAAACCTCGTCTCTTAAAAGCACGAAAATTCACCAAACCTAATTAGGTATTACAAAACAGAACATGTAAATATTCCGAGCAACTATCAAACTCGATTCAGCATAAATCTTTCTTTTCTTCTAAATTGAATCACTGCTGGAACCATTCGTAACAAACAACCCTACCAAACACATCTCTGTCAACGCACACACACACACACTCACACTCACACTCTTACCCATCGCGCAGAGCCAAACTTATAAACCCAATAATGGAATTTTGATTTCACATTCAAACTTTCCGCCCGGCTTTGCCGTATAATGCAATAAAACCTTCTTCGACTTTTCCTCCGCCGACAGGAACACGAACTTCTTCCCTCCCCCAAACCGGGCGAAGGACGCCTAACATGGTACACAAATTTTTGACTTTTAGATCAAAAGCCAATCCCGGTGGGGGCACAGCTCCCACTCGCACATATGCACCGCTTCCCTAGACCAGGAAGTTTCGAATGTGCAAACGCAATATTTTCTTCGGCGAAAAGCTGCTTGCAGTTTTCCGGAACTTCCCTGCATCGCCACCGGTCGCAAGTTAGTTTTATTTTTCCCGAAATTTTGAGCTAGTAGATTTTTCTTGTTCGTCGATTTCGCTGCTGCCAGTCCCCGGCACGATATGTCTACTGAAACTACTATCTGCTACACGTGTCTCCTTCTAATATGCACATTATCGCTGTCGGGAAGCGGATTATTCGAAGACGATGAAGAAGTATCGAAGGGGGGGGGCATAAAGGGATTCTGTGCTTGTCTTTTTCGGGTCCTCCACCCTCTCTGGGTCGACACATAATGGAAAAATAAATTGAAAGAGTAAAACTTTTATGCTACGAGTATATGTTCCGACAGCAGTGAGATAGTAGCAGCAGTGGTGTCAGCTTGGTCAGTGGCATCATGTGAGTTTTGAGATTTCGATTCTCACTTAGAATGACTTCGTGCTTATGATATAAATTGATTTTCCAATCGTTTGACTAGGAAATTTATACCAGAGTCAAAGCTATGAAGCAGATTATAAGGAATTGTACTTTACTCTACAGGTTAGGTTTTGAAAGAATTTTGAAAGATCTAGAGAAGTTTCTGAAAAGATATGTCTAAAAAAATATCAGTTTAAAGTGACAAATGCGCACCGTTACCAGAAGTCCCTCTCGTGGGTCAAATTTTTCACCTTGTCGATGGTGAGAGGGATTATCTCATGCTATAAACATGCATGTGCGACCAAGAATTTGACCAGTAGTGAACGGATCACCTATTCTAGTCATTTTTTCACTGCCACGTCACGACGTGTCGTAGAACGTTTATATAAAGGCACTAACATCAGGTGTGATACTGGCGGGTTATGCCGCAATCCACTCTTACACTTCTTACTTTCATTCAGAGAGAAACGACTAAATGTCCACTTTTCATTTTCGTGGCAACTTATGTTGTTGTAAATCCATTTGTTTTATGCAATGAATAACCATAATACCTGGTTTGCTCTTGATAGAATAACTGAATGTAATTGCACCACTTTCAAAGAGGGTGAATGTTTCGATCAGGGAAATTATGTGACTGTTCGAAATGAAGCAAATAGTCACAGAAACGTGTTACTTGAGACTGACGATAACAAGCGTGTATATTAGAGATAGGAAGTGCAGGGAACACCATTTGAAGCAGTAGAATAAAACTTTCCATGTGATTTATATCAGTAGTAGTGTTTGGTGAATCATAAACAACGTCATAGGGTCATTGCTTTCGTATTACCTCCTTGTTTCCAAAGTTCAAACACGGAAAATAAACCCGAACGCACGCTAATTCAAAGTTTGTATGAGGTTGGAATGCGAGGCGATTGGATTTAGTTGGAGCATGTATCCTCCAAAATTTCAAAAGAAATTCTACGATGGAAGAGGGGGTCTGAGATTCTCTAAAATGAGCCTACGCAAGCACCCTGGATAGGAAGTAGAACGGTTCTTTTTAACAAAGGACTACGTTTCTTTTTTTATATCGGGTGCCATTGCAAAATTATGAAAAATGAGAGCATTACGCTAAAATTAAAGGTTTTTGAACGCTAACAACTCTCGCTAAACTGAACATAATGACTTCATTCATACAGTATTTGATCAGACAAAGTAACGATTTTTTTTTGCATTGAATTAACAATTAAGTTCTTTTAGTATAAGTAGTTCTTTCTTAAGTAGTTCTTAAGTTCTTTTAGTATAAGGTGGTAGGGTGCAATTTGGCAACAATTTACCGCATAAAAATGCTCCTGCAGGATGGTCCTAAGCAGCGGAAGCCGGGAAACGGACGTTTTCCCAACGAATCCATGCGGAGAATCATCAAAGAAGCATGCATGCATCTGCATCTTCCAGGGCCAGAGTGAAACGCCACTTGATTACGGACCAGGCCAAGGAACTACGACTGATTCGTTTCAAGAGATTGCTTTCCTTGTTGAAGAAGGAAAAAATGATAATCCTGTTCTCCGACGAAAAGCTTTGGCCAACAACCGCATGGACCGGTTCATTTCACCGCAGAAAATGGAGAACGTTCCGAGAAGGCCAACTTGCAATGTCGGAGGACTAAGTCCGCAAGGCATGCTCTGGCTTCCAGCGTCGGCTCAAGGATGTTATTAATAAAAATGGAAGACACATTGAATAAATTTGTTTAAAAGGACTTTATAAAGATAACTGCACTCGAAAATGTTGGTATTATTGCTTGAATTAGTTGAAAATGGGATTTACAAGAAATAGAACAAATTTTCGCATTATTTTTTGCCGCACCCTGTATACCATTGAAACAATCATAAATGCTAATACTCCCAATTGAGAACCCTATTATCGAGTAAAAACTGATCTAATTCTATTATTTTTATCATTAATAAAAAAAATTTGAAACACACTACTTCTTAGGACCAATTCAACAAAATTGTTTGACTACACTCAGTAGCAAAAAAAGAGCCGAGCAAAATTTTGCTCCTAAATAACGCCATGTTCAATGCTCTGTAACTTTGTCAATTATCAATATTTTTGACTGAAAATTTGACAACACTATAATTAATGTATAGACCTCATATGACCAAAATTTCGTATTGATAAAATTTATAAACTTGAAGTTATCGTAACATATATGAAAAAAGTAATTTTTGGACATAGCAATTTCAAAAATCCGTATTTCTGTGAAAAATTTAGGTAGCATATCAAAAATTCCTCCATAGCTTAAAACAGTACAGAAAATCATGTGGTCAAAATTTGAACTGTTTCCAATAAGTGGTTTGGACTACAGCTGGCATCAAAGTTGACGCACCAACGTGAGTATTTCCCATTTTCACCCAATATTGGCCTTGCTGAAATATCAGGGCAAAAAAAAAAGCCGAGGTGAATTCATCTTATTAATACACATGATTTGTTACGTGATAAATATCCCAAATAACTAGTGTAAACCACGAAGAACTTTGAAAATATGGGATTCAGTATGAATTGGTTTGTGAAAATTACGTATACAGTGTTATACAGTATTATTAATAAAATTCACCTCGGCTTTCTTTTGCACCGATATTTCAGAAAGGTCAGTATCGGGTGAAAAAGGGAAATGCTCATGTTGGTGCGTCAACTTTGACGCCAGCTGTAGTCCAAACCTTTTAATAGAAATAGTTCAAACTTTTTCCACATTGTTTTCTGTACTTTTAAGCTATGGAGAAATTTTTAATATGCTACCTAAATTTTTCAAAGAAATACGGATTTTTGAATTTGCTTTGTCCAAAAATGACTTTTTTCACATATGTTATGATAACTTCAAATTTATAAATTTCATCAACATGAAATTTTGATCACTTAAGGTATATACATTGTTCATAATGTAGTTAAATTTTCAGTCAAAAATATTGATAATTGACTAAGTTACAGGAGGTTGAACATGGAGTTTTTTGCAAACAAAATTTTGCTCGGCTTTTTTTTTGCTACTGAGTGTATTTATGTTTGGCAACTTATGTTGTTGTTTATCCATTTGTTTTATGAAATAAATAACGAAAATTCTTGGTTTGCTCTTGATATAAGAACTGAATGTAATTGCACTATTTTCTTCCAATCGTGTTTGCTTCTTCGATTTCGATAATTCGGTTCATTTTGATTAATCCATGAAGCATGAGCTTCATGGAATCCCAGAACATCATCGTCGTATGATTGCTCCGGTGATATTTGCTTCAAAGTTTGGCCAAGTTGATTCCACTAAATCGTTCTTCACTGACGGATCATTGATAGAGGAGTCAGCAGGCTTTGGTATATCTAATGAAATTTATAGCGCCAATCGTAAACTTCAAGCTCTTTGTTCCGTATATGTCGCTGAATAAGCGGCAATACATTTTACGCTAGAAATTGTTGCCTCATTAACACCGGATCAGTACTTCATTTTCACGGATAGTCTCAGTTCTATAGAGGCTATTCGCTCCTTGAGGCCGGTAAAGCACTCCTCGTATTTTCTCATGAAAATACAGGAGCTTCTAAGTGCTTTATCTTCGCGTTATTTTATCATCACCTTTGTATGAATCCATCTCATTTTTCAATTTTGGGCAATGAGAAAGCGGACTCGCTTGCAAAGGTGGGCGCTTTAGAAGGCGATATTAACGATCGAACAATGAATCGCCTTTAATGATTTTTTCCTATTTTTTGTCAACAGGCACTCGTCAGCTTGCTATCATCCCAAAGGTGTCAAAGAAATCTTAGTTTGGAAGAATGGATGTGGGTCGAGACTTTATTCGTGTGATGTCTTACCTCATGTCCAATCATTATTCTTTGAACGCTCATTTATACCGAGTTGGGCTGAGTGACAGTAATCTCTGTGAATGTGGTCAAGGTTATCAGGACGCAGATCAAATTGTTTGGTCATGTGCTGAGCATCGTGGAGTCAGATCTGAGCTATATGATTCCCTACGGGCTCAAAGAGATATTTTGGCTGTACGTGATCTGGAGTTTATGAAACTCATTTAGGTGTTTTTGACTAACATTAGCCTTAGATTGTAGTTAGTTTCACCTGTATGTTAACTTTATGTTTTTTTTTATCTGTGTTTGTGTTGTCTTTCGTTCTCAAAAATTTCCAATCCAAAAAATTCCAAAAGTTGTTTAGTTTTTAACAAATTTAGATTTTAAAATAGAGATGTAATGTAAATCATACTTAAAATTCCCGCCGATCTTCCCATCCATTGAATTGTTATTCCTATTAACCTCGAGACGACCGCGAGGAATCGGTTCTATACTCATAACTTTAGTTTAAAGATAACTTATGTATATAAATACGAAACTTTGGCTCTGTAAAGTTGATTCAATTGAGCCTGTACAAATAAATGATTATTTAAAAAAATCTGCACTATTTTCAAAAAGGGGGAATCTTTCGATCAGGGTAATTATCTGACTGTTCGAAACGAAGCACGATTGAAAGACACGAAGGTTGAGAATATGTTTTTCCCTATCCGGGACCTCAAAAACGGGCAACAACAGGTTCAAATTGTCTTCTTCTATATATTTCATTTAGTTCCATTCCATGATGAATACAGAACTTGCCACACCCCTCAGCTGCCAAATTATTTTACTTTGTTGCCGGTATCTGATTTAATAACTGAAGCCTGTCCCCTATTTTGAATTTCGCTTCGTACTGTATTTTCGTGCCTCTGCTTCATTTAAGGCTATGCTATCAACGTTAGTATATAGCACGCAAGATGAACTGAAATGATTTCAGTTTTCGACACAAGCTCTCAGCTGGTGGTTCAGATAGGGCTTTGTCCACCCGCCACTGTCCGCCCTAACCGGCCTAAGATGAGAGACAGAGTCATGCTAATTAATCGGACCTTTACCGGTTTCCATGTCTACCCAATACAATGATAAAATTACGGGCCACTGAAAACTGGCCATTCGTATCTTATGAAATCATTTCGGTTCGTCTCCCATGCTATATACTAGCGCTGAATAGCATGGCCCAGAAAGATAACGATCACGAAAGTGCAGTATGGAGCAAACTTCATAAAAAGAGACGGGTCCAAAGCAAAATTATAGAACTATTTTAATCGTAATTTACGTAGAAATTAGATGATACCATTGATACTATAAACCAACACGGTCATACGTGAGCCTTGCAGTTTTATCCCTGATATAACCTAGCACATTTTTTTCTGGATTTCGTATAAGTTCGGATTTAAAATATTCCTAATTTTAAGAAGGCTTCTTGATCCTAAGTTAGACAGTAGGCTGGAATTTAGGGTTTAGACAACAGTTTATGCCAGTTTTTGCTAGTTAGTTTACTTGTATTATAACTATATTATTACTTCTGATTGGTGCTGATTAATTTTGTTGGTAAATGGTTGGACAATCCGTACCATTGATACTTCACATACCTGCAGGTATAAAATAGATCTACCGGCGATCCTTAGCCTCTTGTCCAGTAACTCCTATCCCTACCTTCTCGTGGTGCCGCATGGGGTATGAGTAACCATAGGAACGATCGGGAAACCAACCCCGGTGGGACCTTAGTCATATGCTGACAGGGGAAGGAGGCTGCCCTCTTCAAAGGGTGCAGTCTATCTGAGCATCTGTTCTCCATGTTAAAGGGTGTCTACGATGAAATTGCCACACACAAAATTGATTCGCAAAATTCGAGTTTTCATCCGATTTCCATCAAATTTTCAGGGATTGAGAAATAACTATTAAACTTCATTTTACCATTTTACTCGTATTTTATTTACAGTCCATACGCAAATGCCCACACCTTGGCCTTAACCCCGGCCATAAGATTCTGCACAACCTGTGAATCAACCGTTTCTTGCATGTAAACCCATACTTTCTTCAGTTCCTCGACTGTCTTCACTACCTTAGATCGTCTAAGAAGGTGCTGCTTCATAATCGCCCAGTACTTCTCGATGGGGCGGAGCTCCGGAGTGTTGGGAGGGTTGAACATTTTTGGCACGAAATTGTCCTTATTGTCCGCATACCACTTCAGCACGTCCTTGGAGTAGTGGCATGAGGACAAATCCGGCCAGAAGATTGTTGGGACGTTGTGGGCCTTCAGGAGAGGAAGCAGCCGCTTCTGGAGACACTCTTTTATGTACACCTATCCGTTCATCGTGCCTTGGTCACGAAAGGTGCACTCCGCTTCCCGTACGTGTAGATGGCTTGCCAAACCAGGAATTTCTTCGCAAATTTGGACATCTTCTGAGTGCGGACATGCTCCGGAACGCTGAACTTATCCTTGGCCGTGAAAAACAGGTTGCCGGGGATCTGTTTGAAGTCGGCCTTCACATATGTTTCGTCGTCCATGATGCAGCATTCAACTTTCGTCAGCATGTTGAGGTACAACTTCCTGGCACGGGTTTTGGCGGACTTGTTCTGCTTCTCGTCGCGATCAGGGGCCTTTTGTACCTTGAACGTTCGAAGCCCAGCCTTAGTTTTGGCCTTCTGGACAAAACTTCGGCTTACGTGCAGCTTCTTAGCCACATCCCGAACGGAGGCGTTCGGATTTCGGTAGAAGGCCTAACTACGTGGTTGTGATTTTTGGTGTTGTACGGAATACTTTTTCCTTCACTTCTGGGCTTCCGATCGGTGGTCAACCGTTCCTCGAACCGCTTAATCACTCGCGACACCGTGGAATTCGCGATTCCCAACGTTTTAGCGATGGAACGATGCGAGAGATCCTTGTTCTCGTGATGAATGCGCAAGATTTTATCACGCACGAGCTGTTCTTTCGACTCCATTTCCGAGAGTGGACAGGACCTTAAAACTTGCAGGATGTAAATAATGCACTATGAACTAAATCCACCCAAATTTTCATTAAATTCTACCCAACGGTTAAAAAGTTAGAGCAATTTCATAGTGTGGCAATTTCATCGTGGACACCCTTTAGGAGCGGCTGATCATCGTCCTCGTGCCAGCGCGGGACTCTAAACAGTGCTGTGCACGATGTTCCTCCAACGAGACAGGGGGTGGAGAAGACCCAAAAGCCGTCCTTAAAAAATCAATGTTACAAATAATTTGGAAGATAATATTAATATGGAGCAACAAACGTATTTTTTTCAAAATAAAAAAAAATTCTACTTCAACTAAGAAATAAAAAGTTCCACTAACTACGGGAAGCCAATCTTTCGATTTATGAATTGGTTTTTCTAAAAATTTATATGAGTTTAAACATCAGAGAAATTCTTCATATTCAAAGAAGGTCTTCTAGGAACTTTTTGATTGTTTGGCTTTAAAAATTCAGGGCAGTTTTTCCACAAATCACGAATGATTGTTTGAACTCATTTCTTCGTAAAAGAATTCTGGTAATTTTCAAGTTTGTGTAACGAACATTTAATGGTATGGACAAACTGCAAACTGTTTAAGCTATGAAGAGCCTTCTGCTCAAGGATTGATTGCAATCATGATTGGCTTTCTCAACGATAAAATTACATAAAATGTCGATATGACTTGTGCAAAATGGCTCTTAATCAAGTGAGTTAGTAAGAATTATGCCTTTTCATAAGAATTATTGACTTTGTGGAGGGGTTGGTGTGTTTTGAGTTTTAATTTTGATGTAAATTCGCAAACTTCGTAATTTTTCTCCCGGATATGATGTAATTTAACGCCATTTTCGTATAATTTTATCTGGCAACCACATCTACTTCTGCTTTCTCCATTTTCCATTGCCGAAAATAGAATATGTAAGCAAGTGTGTTCCAGCTTGCTACAGTAACTTTCTTCCCACTTCCGTCCCGAATCATGCATTGGAATCTTTTTATTACGCCAATTTTTCTTAGTACAACTTGCCACACACGAAAAGCGAGCACATAGTAGCGGAACCGAAGCGGAACATGGGAATAATCCCTCGTCCTCGCCGCTGCCATCACCACCCGATGGCATCCTCTTCCGGTGGCGGCAGCAAATAAATAGGATCACAAAAATATTCACATATCCCCGAGTCCATATCCCCGGGACGGTTGTTTACGGATCTCTGCCATGTCTCAACGACGACGAAGACGACGACGACGAGTTCCATGGAATTCGAATGGAGAAAGCTCGGTCATATATACTTACTGAACACACGGTAGATTATTGGATGATTGCTCGGTATGAAATATTTGCAAATGCAATGGGATTCTTGGAAGAACTTTTCATCTACGATAATAGTCGTCGGTTGCATCGGGGAATATATCATCGTAGGGATGGGAGTGTTCGGTTTATTCAGACATCAATACCAACTCATGTGGAACCGATCCCAGTTCCATTCATCCGGTACCCAAAACTTAGATCAATAATCAAGACAAGAACGAAATTACTCGCGAACATCACCTCATGTATCCCATGGGACATAAATCAAGAACCCTCTCTTAGGTCAATGCAATCAACCTCTAACCACCACCGCCACTGTTGCCTTGTGTGACAAATCCGCCAACAGAAAGACACCGGCAGTCAAGCAAAATCCTCTCGGAATATAATCACATTAGACACTTCACCCATCTTCCCACCGCTCGCACTGGAAGAACTCGGAAATCCTTACTTTTTGTCGCCTCAGAATCAGCAGTGTGGGCCATCGGGTCGTGCTTATCACTGATAAGCCCAACCCCGCAGGGCCGTGACCACCAAAACAATCTCAATTCCGGAGGGCCACCGAAGCAAGTAAATAACTCAAGTGTCCCGAGAATGGCGGAGCAGCCCTCCCTTCACCCCTCCATTACACATAGTTGTACGAACATCCCGACAAACAATAACGAAAATTACCACCGACCGACCCCGAAACCAAGCCCGAGAAAAGCTCTAGGGAAGTCAGTCAACTACCGCCACCCTGCCACCCTGCCAACCTGCCAACATTGCGGTGCGGGTGGTAATAAAATGAAACCACAATAGAATAACCCACCGACTACACAGTTGTGACGGTTGGGACCACTGCCGCCGTTGCCACCGTCGCCATCGCCAGCATCTTACTGCGAGGACAAATAAACTGAAATCCTTCAAGACGTGGGAGGTATTCGTGTTTCCTTTTTCCCGCGCCTTGATGGGTTGATGGGTTGGAATGAAACCCTCAGAACCTGATGAGAGACGAATAAAATAAACGGCTCATAGGGTCGGCAGGGTTCGCTCCGTGATATCTTGGATTTGTACGAATTTGTGCTTATAAAGACATGGTATTATCAACACAAAGATGATGCGTTACATTAACGAAATTATACGAATTTGAAGCCGTTGAGCGACTGCAATATAGATATCCATACAGTGCGTTTCGGTAGGACGAAAAAGCTGTTGAATAGTAGTAACTAAGTTACACGCATTTACATAGAATAGAAAAGTACAAGCTAGCTAGTACCCAATCCCAAAATGCTTAGGTTTCAACCAATATAAATCATGAATCATCAGAACGTAACGTAAGAATTATAAGCAACAATAATGTAAGAATTTGAAACATAATACGAAAAAAGCGTATGTCCTTAAGGTCAATTGCTTTGTTCAAAACCTGTACGAAATAATACGAAATATTCGTAGAAAAATAAAGCTTGAGATCGTTTTTTACATTTTCTTTTATTTTATTATTATATTATATTTTATTTTATTAATCCCAACAAATTGGATTGAACATGTGCAGCAATTCACGATACAAGTTTCTCTTATCCCCAAATTGACATTCCCGTCCTAGTTTCCTTATTCCCTCATTTCCTCATTTCTTTACTTTCTTGTATCCTTGTTTCCTATTTGCTGATTTTCTTATTCCTATAATTCTTTATTTTCTTTTTTTCCTTTTCCTTATTTCATTATATCCTAAATTCTCCATGTCTGTATTTCATTTTTTTATTTTCATCCTTCTTTCCTGATTTTCATACTTCCTCGAATCTTTATTTCCTTATTTCTTTAATTCCTTCTTAATTTTTCATAACTGCATTATCCATAACATCCTTGTTTTCTTATTTTCTTAATGACTTATATCCTTATTTCACCTTTTTCTAATTTCCTGTTTCCATGTTTCCTTAGGACAACATTTCCTTATTTCTTTTTTCCTGATTTCCAAATTTTCTTATTTTCTTATTTTCTTATTTTCTTATTTCCTTATTTCCTTATTTCCATATATCCTTTTTTCCTTATTTTCTTATTTCCATATTTCTTTATTTCCTTATTTCCTTATTTCCTTACTTCCTTATTTCCTTATTTCCTTATTTCCTTATTTCCTTATTTCATTATTTCCTTATTTCCTTATTTCCTTATTTCCTTATTTCCTTATTTCCTTATTTCCTTATTTCCTTATTTCCTTATTTCCTCATATCTTTATTTCCTTATTTCGATATTTCCATGTTTCCATATCCCCTTATTCCATTATTTCCTTATTTCCATATTTCTTTATTTCCTTATTTCCTTATTTCCTAATTTCTTTATATCCAAAATTCCTTAAATCCTGATTTCCTTTTTTTCTTAATTCCGTAATTCCTTATTTCCTCATATTCTTATTCACTTTTTTTTTATTTTTTCTATATTTATTTATTTCTTCATTTCTTTATTTCTGTATTAACGTATTTCTGTATTTCGTTATTTCCTTATTTCCTTATTTCCTTATTTCCATATTTCCATATTTCCTTATTTCCTTATTTCCTTATTTCCTTATATCCTTATATCCTTATATCCTTATTTACTTATTTCCTTATTTCCTTATTTCCTAATTTCCTTATTTCCTTATTTATTTATTTCCTTATTTAATTATTTCCTTATTTCTTTATCTCCTTATTTCCTTATTTCCTTATTTCCTCATTTCCTCATTTCCTCATTTCCTCATTTCCTAATTTCTTCATTTCTTCATTTCTTTAATTTCTTAAATCCATATTTCCTTATTTCCTTATTTTCCTATTAATTTATTTCCTTATTTCGTATTTTCTTTGTATCCTTATTTCCTTATTTCCGTCTTCTCTTTCTTTCCGTTAGTCTATATTATCTTATAAACTTGTTTCCCTGTTTTATTCTCTTTTTTTCTTATTTTCTAACTATCTTTTTTGGGCCCATGTTTCCTGATATTGATATTCGCTTATTTTTTCTCTTCTCCTTATGATCTCATTTCTTCACATCCGGTTACCTTATTTCCTTATCCCTCTGAAAATATGAAATATTATAATTTTGAAATTTTGAAATTTTAAATTTTTGTGATTTTTGAATTTTGAAATTTGGAAATTTGAAATTTAGAAATTTGAAATTTGGAAATTTGGAAATTTGGAAATTTAAAAATTTGAAAATTTGAAAATTTGGAAATTTGGAAAATTGGAAATTTTGAAATCCTAACATATTAAATTTCGAAAATTCGGAAATCCGGAGAATCAAGCAATCGGAAATTTGGAGGAAGGAATTATAAGGAAAATTTAGGAAATACGGATGCACAGAAATTAAGATATTCAGTATCAGAAACAGATGCGAAGAGTAAAAAATATGGAAATTCGGTAATACTGGTGATGGATAATTTTGTAACATTGAAATTCTGGAATCTGGACATTAGGAAGTAATAAAATCAGAAAATCTGAAAATTCTGAAATACGATTGGACGTTGAACATTTGGAATTTGGGGGATAAAATATATACAAGCTCTGGTAAAATGCAAGTAAGTTTTGGACTTTAATTTCAGAGAAATTCATGGTTCTCAATTCAAGAATGGTTCAGGAGTATCAAATTAATAAACAATCAAAAAACTTCTTGGATTTAAGGAAATCTCAAGAGATTGAAAAAAAAGTAATATTATCACAATCGTTCTACTAATATGCTCAAAAAAGTTTTTTTCTAAATAGTGTTTAAAAAAAAGGTGAAAGTGAAGTAATATTTCGAAAACTCAGATAAATTAAGGATAGTAAAACGAAATCATGAATTATTAGGACAATGCAAGGAAACAATGCAGCAATTAAAAATTACAATTTATGTAATAATAAACATTAACTATGTAAAAATGAAAAAAATCTGAGTTATGTCGCAAATTCTGGATTATTTGGAACAGTTTCGAATTTTTTTGAGGAATCTAGGAAAATTAATATAATTTAATAGAGTATCTTTTATTATGGCGTTCTAAGCAACATGCTTGTTTTCACTAGCAAAGAAAAATAACAAGCTTGTATCATATTAGTAACAAATTCTGTTATCTCAGATATCATTTTAATTTCCGCTGCTATCACATAACAAATTTAGTTATCACCATTGACTAGTTTTGTTATCATATGGTATCATTTTAAACATACAATTTTTTAGGAACGTTACTAATTGAATTAAAAACATTGAATATCACTTGCATATTTGAACAAGAAATTTTGCTTTTAATTATAAACATTTTTTCAGATATTAGCGTGATAGTTTGATATCAAGTTGAGATTGATAACATAATTTGAAACTCTTTCAATAAATTTGCTTTAAAATACAGGATTTGTTATCAAGATGTTCTGACTGAGATGTTTTTGGAGGCAAGAAATGTTTCCATGGCAGTTCGAGACCCTTCCCCTCTCTGGAAGGGGGGCTCTCAGACAAATGAAACACAAATTTCTGCATAATTCGAGAACTAATCGAGCAAAAGGAACGAAATTTGGCATGTGGGGGTTTTTGGGAGCGAGAATGGAGCCAAATTTTGCACATGGGTGTTGTCGAAGGCAAGAAATATTGTTATGGTGGTTCGAAATCCCTTCCCTCTCTGAAAAGGAAGGCTCTCATACAGATGGTATGGTTACTTGCCACATGGAATCATAATGGTTCTTGGCACATGGCATCATAAGAATCCAAAAATGATACGAACATCAAAAGCTCTCAATTAATAGTTGATGTGCATTAGATTGGAAGCAAGCAATCCGTTTATCAGGATAGTATAGTAGAATAAGAGTCCTACCCTTAGATGTACCTAAATCTACTCTTTTCATCCGGTTCAGGAATATGGTTGAGATGGACGATGAATGCGATTTGATAGGCGCTTTTTGAATATTGTCCTTCACCTATCCACAGTGTGGCGTTACTTAACCAGCTTCAAGGATGAAATGGTTGAAAACGGAAAAATATTGTTTTTCTGTCACCAAGATGGCAGAGGTGGCAATCCAACGCAAGAAGTGGGGAGTTCACTACTATGCAGTAGTCACCTTGGACGTGAGAAATGCGTTCAATAGCGCCAGTTGGGAGGCTATCGCCTAGTCGCTCCAACGCCTCCGGGTCCCTGGGTAACTGTATAGCATTCTGGTCAGAATAGGGTACTGTTATACAACTTAATGGCGGGTCAGGAACGTGTTCAAGTCACCGCAGGAGTTCCATAAGGTCAATCCTGGGCCCGGTGCTCAGGAACACGATGTATGACGAAGTGTAGAGATTACAGTTCCCAAACGGGGTAGAGATTGTCGGTTTCGCGGATGACATCACCCTAGAGGTCTATGGAGAATCTATAGTGGAGGGGGAGTTAACGGCCTCGCACTCCATCGATTTTGTCGAGAGATGGATGCGCTCCAGGAAATTAGAGCTGGCTCACCACGAAATGGAGGTCACCGTGTTCAGCAACAAGTAATCGGAGCAAAGAGCTATGATCAGTGCTGGTGATTGCACCATCACCTTAAAGCGGGCCCTGAGGTACTTGGGGGTTATGATCGACGATAAGGTGTCCTCTACCAGCCAAGCCGACCCCGCCTGCAAGAAAGCCTCCATAGCTATATCGGCATTATCCTGCTGTCTATACTTAGGAACGGCGTCCTTCGCTGTATTTGAAAATGGAAATCTGTGGAAGGAAAGGATGCTCAGACTGAGAAGATTTAGGTGGTTATTTGGACTTAGACCCTTGCCAGCTAATCACGCAGGCTGACTCAACCCGAATTTCGACTACAGTTCAGAGTCCACGCCGGGGGTAGTGAACAATTGTTGCTAGTCGGTTCTGATTGGATGCCGTACCTTGAGGATCGACTTCAAATTATACTGGAAACGGTGTCAAGTGTGCCGGGCTCTCAGTTAAATTCAGTGAGGTATCGTCATCCTTTAACTGGAGAAGATATGGCATTTCTACCGGACGGACATGTGAAAGCAGAGAAGAGAATGGGTTTGGTTCATGCAGCACTTTTGTACGGTCCGATTTCCAAGTATTCCTCGAAAACTAAATTCCCACCAAGTCCCGACAAGCTGCAAACTCCGTACTTTCTACATAATAAATTCACTCTGACGGAAGAGAATCGGTCGACTTTGGGTCATGTTACAGTATAAGACGTTGTCCTATGGAAGCATTGAACAGTCTTATCCGAACGAAGAAACCGGTCATGCCTCGAGCCAATGACCAATGGTTTATCATCACTGATTTGAAGAACCCAAGTAACACACTACGATCAAAATTAGTTGTAGTAACTTGATTATGACTTAGCATGTCATATTTATGTTATCTCGACCGAATGGCAACAAGTGTGCTACTAAGGAAGGAATCCACCCTAAAAGTGGTCGAGTAGGTTGATTTCCACATACTTCGGCCGATTTAAGCAAGAAGTTGCGTTGTGGACAGCTTCACAAATGTCCCTAAAGGTTCACATCCGATGGCGTAAGGCAAGATTTCCAAGAAGCCGATAGTGGAGAAGCTCTTTGACATGGCACACACGACAAAAAAACATTGATTTGTGATGTAGAAGGAGATGTTCGCTCATCACCATGAGGCACCATAAGTGGACAGTAATGTTTGCTAGAATGAAAGATATGAAGAGAAAGTGTTGAAAGTTCCGACAGTGTACGGTATGTTGGAAATAGAATAGAAGAATTGAACATTGAGCGAAAGGGCATGGGTAAAGTAGTACTCGAACTTAAGACGTCACCCTTTGCCTAACATCCCACTGCGGGGTAGGTCGAGGCACGGACGAATCCGCCACCTCAACAGTCAAAAGTAACGTGTTGGTACGCGCTCTGTTGAGGTGGCGGATTCGTCCGTGTCTCGACCTACCCCGCAGTGGTATGTTATTCGAAATTTATCTTCAAAATGGAAATAACTACTGCTTTACTATTCTTACAAATGTGTTCCTAATTTTTATAAGGTATGTTTAATATTTTTGTTGTTGTATCGGGTGTGGGACGATAGAAATTATTCTTTCAGCATCCACTGAAAAGAACTTACATTGAATATTTATTGTTTTAGCAATTTTAGGAATCGCTTTGCCAGATGTTGCAAGAACCGGCTCCAGTGAATTATTTTTTATTCAACATTAAATTTGAGATCATGTTAGGATTAAATGTTAGGGATTATATTAGGATTCATGTTAGGGAAATTTTTATCCTTGTGTTGGTGTTGGTGCATAATCAGATACATCTGTTTGAAAAAGAACTCGTGATGTGATCTAAATTCTTTTAGACTCAAATGACACCTGGAACCAAACGCATATTCCAAAATAATATTTCTAGTGACCGAAATTCAGCACCCAGAACTCAATTGATCACATAAGAACATACTCAGTTTATGGTTTGTATCAGAATCCGTAAAATCACATCGGAGCTCCAAAAAGGTTGCGATTGTGCATACCAAACAACCAAATAAACAAGGAGTCCATTCTCACAAAACATCCATTCCTACTCTTTACTTTGAATAACCTCTAGCTAGTCACCCT
>JASCZW010011782.1:0-30829 GCA_034211315.2 Aedes japonicus
CGTACATGAGCCCCCCCACCTTTCAGAAAAGGGAGGGGTTCCGAGTCACCGAGTCATTTGTTTCCATTTGCTTGATTACTTCTCGAATTATGCAGAAACTTGTGTTTAATTTGTATGAAAGCTCCCCATTTCGGAATGAGAAGGTCTCAAACTACCATTTTTCGCTATCAAAAACCTTCACATGCCAAATTTGGCTCCCTTTGCTTGATTGGTTCTCGAGCTATGCAAAAATTAGTGGACTTTCTGTGCGTCCAGACTGCATTACTCGCTTTGTCGATTCGCTTATGCCAAATTTAGATCACTTGAAGATTGTGTAGATCATCTAGCTAAACCAGTGAAATTGGGGGCATCAAGCCCTGTCGCCACATCATCATCATGGTGTCGCCACACGTCGGCTTTTTCTAGTATATAGTGAGCTATGTGCTAGACAACTATGTAATTGTTCATAGGAACACCTAAACAATGTAGTGATAGCTCATAGTTTTGACTTGCAAACGATAGATGTACGCTATGATATAGAGCCATGCCCGTTGTCGTAAGTACACTCTAGCGATAGTTTCTATGTTATAGTAGTAGGCTATGAACTATGGCATCCGGACGGAATAGTTCATAGTTCGTTAGTAGAAGTTTTTTGACAGTTGGTTTAAATCATTTGCTAGTTTGTGTGTTTCGTGGTATTTTTAAAACAAAAATTGACCAGCAAAAGAGAGTTTACTTGATTGAACTGAGGAAGCAACATGCGGTGTTGTGGGACCCAAATAATTTCGATCACCTGTGGAAGTGTATACTTGAAAGTGAGTGTATTATTCTGCATTGCAGTTCCTCTTCCTAAGAAAGTCTAGACCAGGGTATCTAGACCAGCTAGTACCAGCTAAGTACTAACTAGCTAAGTACTATTTTAAGTAGCTAAGTAGCTAAGTACTATTTTCAAAATGATAACGTTCAGATTACGATTCTACCAGTTTTGAAGTTCAACTATTGATTTTGATCCCTGACTCCAACGTACAATCACCCCTTTTTGAAACATGAAAATCCGAGTAGATTCGAAACTAAAGCCAGCAGTGCTCAATTTGAAGTGTAAAAAGTCATTATATGATGAGATGGTGCTTCTCTCGAATTGCGTCGAAGGCGTGTCCGAACCCACGGAACATAGAAAAAAAAAACAAAAACCGGGCCATCATTCTGGGTAAATCGAGCAACTCGTTGCTGAAGATTTTATGGGCTGAAGACTTTCTTGTATAACAAATATGCGATGGCTTTGAAGAACTTGAGCCACAAATTTGAGCAGACCTATGAAGAGAAAATAATTTTCAGAATATCTCAATTGCAACTGACCGTCCTCGCGTCAGATGAGCCATATAATTTGCCCACTATCGTAGCCGAAACAGGCATCTTAGGAGCCAAATATCCTGCATCAGATTCCCCAACAGTAATCGGCAAACACCCCACCATCACTGATCCTTCCTTTTGCTCCTATGTTGACATACGTAAATTTGTATTCAGCATCCACCATAGCCATTAGAATGATGCTGAACTGCTTTTTATAATTTTAATTATCACTGACGCTCTTTGAAGGGGCTTTAATACTAGCGTGCTTTCCGTTAAACGCTCCTACACAATTGGGAAATTGTCATTTTTCTTCAAAGTCACGTGAAATTTAAAGCTACTCCTCTTCTAAATAATATATGAATTTTAAATAAACCTATCATTTCAATATCATTTCATTTTGTTGCTCTAAGAATCGGTACTTACAAATAATTAATTTGAAACCTCGAAGCAATGAATTTAACCAATTGCCCTGACCTCGGAGGAACTTCCCTGACCTTCTCTGAAGAACTTCCCTGAACTTCTCTGAAGAACTTCCCCGAGATCACTGAAAAACTTCCTTGAAGTTCTCTAAAGGACTTCCCCGAAGTTCGCAGAAGAACTTTACTGGAGTTCTCTGAAGAATTTCCCTGGATTTCAATAAAAAACGTCCCTAAAGTTCCTCTAAAGAACTTCCCTGAAATAACTTTCCTAAAATTCCCTGAAAAAAATTTCCTAACGACTTTGACGAATTATCTGAAGTTTCCTGAAGAACTTTCTCGAAGTTCTCTGAAGAACTTTCTCAAAGTTCTCTGCAGAATTTCACCGAAGTTCTTTGAAGAACTTCCCAGAAATTCTCTGAAGAACATTTCCAAAGTTCTCTGAACAACTATCTCTGAATTTCTGTGAAGAACTTCCCTTCCTCTAAAGAATTTCCCTGTAGTTCCTCTGAAGAACTTCCCTGAAATTTCTCTGAATAATTTGCCTAAAAATCCCTGAGGAATTTTTCCGAATTTCTCTGAAGAATTATCTGAAATTCTCTGAAGAACTTCTCTGAAGTTCTCTGAATAACTTCCCTGAAATTCTGTAAAGAACTTTCCCAAAGTTCTCTAAAGAACTTCTTCTCTATGAAGAACTTCTCTGAATTTTTTTCCCAAACTTCGCTGAAGTTCTCTGAAGAACTACCATGAATTTCTCTGAAAAACTACTGTGAAGTTTTCTGAAAAACTTTCTTGAGCTACTCTGAAGCACTTCGCTAAATTTTTCTGTAGAACTTTCAAGAAGTTATTTGAAGAATTACCTCGAAGTTCTCTAAAGGACTTCCCTGAACTTCTCCAAAATAACTTTCCTGAACTTTTCTGAACTTTTCTACGAAATTTCATTAAAGAACTTCCATTAGCTTCTTTGAAGAACTTCCTGGAACTTCTCTGAAAAAATTTCCAGAAATAGTAATCCAGCTCTTCATATCTTAGCTCCTTCAGCAGATAAGCTTCAATTTCCATGCTTTCAAGGTGAGCAATCTACGATTTTGTCCAGACTTTGCGAGTTTTTCTTTCAATCCGCCCCTTCAATATAATGTACGCAGCAACTGCAGCTATTTTTTGTTTTCGATTCGGTCCATAACTACAGAATGTGCTCATGATTAGGGAACGTCCATTAATTATGTCACGCAAAAAGAGACCCCCCTCTGTCACGTTTTTTGTATGGACCTTCATTTTTTTTTGTATCCCCCCCCCCTTCCCTTACGGCGTGACATAATTAATGGACGTTCCCTTATTTCCGAAATTTATTTTTTAAAAGCTCGCAACTGAATATCAATCGTGTGCACATCGAAAAAAGTTAATTGATAGCACTATGGCAAAGAATTCTACTACATAGCTACTTTTAAGGTGCCGCCACACGGGGCTTGAAAACTATGCTAGAGTTCACTATGATGTATGAGATTTGAGACACGGTTTTGCAAAAGTTTGAGCTATGAAGAAATAGTAGCTTTGTAGTAGAAATCTTTGCCACAACGCTATTACTTAATTTTTTTAGGTATACACACGATTGATTTTCTTTGTGGTCGCAAGAATTCAGTTGCGAGCTTTTAAAATATTATATACGGAAGAAAACATGAGCACATTCGGTAGCAATGGACAGAGAATGAAGAAATTGCTGCAGTTTCTGCGTACATCATATTGAAAAGGTGAATAAGACGAAAAACTCGCAAAGGCTGGATGAAATCGTTGATTGCTCCCATTGAAGGCTTGGAAAATGTGGCTTATCTGCTGAAGCTTTAAGCTTATGAAACTCCCGATAAATGTTTCAGGGAAATTCTTCAGAGAAGTTCAAGAAAGTTTTTCAGAAAATTTAATGGAAGTTCCTTAGAGAAATTCGGGAAAGTTCTTTAGAGAAGTTCAGAAAAGTTCTTCAGAGCAGTTAATGCAAGTTTTTAAGAGAAATTCGTTGAACTTCATTAGAGAAGTTCAGGGAAGTTCTTCAAAGAAATACAGGAAAGTACTTCAGAGAAGTTCCAAGAAATCTTTCAGAGAACTTTGAGGAAGTTCTAGAAAGAAGTTCAGGGAAGTTATGCAGAGAACTTCAGGAAAGTTCTTCAGAGACTTCAGGAAAGTTTTTAATTGAACTTCAGAGAAGTTCGGGATATTTATTCAGAGAAATCTTCAAAGAAAATCAGATAATTCTTCAAAGAAGTTTGGGAAAGTTCTTCAGACAATTTCACAAAAGTGATTCCAAAGAAGTTCTCCAATGGAATTTCTTCAGAGGAATTTCAGGGCAGTTCTTCAGAGAACTACAGGGAAGTTCTTCAGATAAACGTCAGAGAAGTTCTTCAGAGGAACGTCAGAGAAGTTCTCCACAGAAATTAAGGGAAGTTCTTTATAGAAGTTCAGGGAAGTTCTTCAGAGAACTTCGGAGATGTTCTTCAGAGAACTTTGGGGAAGTTCTGCAGAAAATTTCGGTGAAGGTCTGCAGATAACTTCAGGGAAGTTCTACAAAGAACTTTGGTTTGGTTCTGTAGAGAACTTCAGGGAAGTTCATCAGAGGAATTTCACATAATTTTTCAGATAAGTTCAAGAAAATTCCTCAGGGAATTTCAGAGAAGTTTTTCAGAGGAATTTCAGGAACTTTTTCAGAGAACTACAAGGAAGTTCTTCAGAGGAACTGCAGGGAAGTTCTTTACAGAAATTTAAGGACGTTTTTTTTTATGTTCAGAAAAGTTCTTCAGAGAACTTCGGAGATGTTCTTCAGAGAACTTTGTGGAAGTTCTTCAGAAAATTTCGGTAAAGTTCTTCAGATAACCTCAGGAAAATTCTACAGAGAACTTCGGTTTGGTTCTGTAGAGAACAGCAGGGAAGTTTTTCAGATAATTTCACAGAAAAAAATCAGCAGGAAACTTCTTTAGGGAATTTCAGGAAAGTTATTTCAGGGAAGTTCTTCAGATGAACTTAGGGAAGCTGTTCATTGAAATTCAAGGAAGTTCTTTCGAGAAGCTCAGGGAAGTTCTTTCGCGAAGTTAATGCATGTTCTTTAGAGAAATTTGTGGAGCTTCATTGTAGAAGTTCAGGGAAGTTCTTCAGAGTACTTCAGGAAAGTTCTTAAGAGAACATTAGGGTAGTTCTTCAGAAGAACTTCAGGGAAGTTCTTTAGAGAACTCCAGGGAAGTTCTTCAGAGAACTTCAGGGAAGTTTTTCAAAGAACTTCAGGGAAGTTTTTCAGAGATCTTCGGGGATGTTCTTTAGAGAACTTCTTGAAAATTCTTCAAAGAAGTTCAGGGCGGTTCTTTTCAGAAGGTCAGGGAAGTTTTTCTGAGAAACTCAGGGAAATCGGTTAAATTCATTGCTTTGAGGCTCCAAAATATTTATTTTTACCGGTTCTTAGATCAGAAATTTTTTTTATGAAATTGAAATGACAGGTTTATTTAAAATTTGTATATTATTAAGTAGCCAAGTAGCATGATTTGAAGCAAAATGGTAATTTTCCATTTGTGTAGGAGTGTTAGACGGAAAACACGTTAGTAGAAGCCCCTGCAAAGAGTGTCAGTAATTATTTAAATTATAAAAAGCAGTTCAGCATCATTCTATTGGCATTATAAGGGGTAGATGCTGAATATAAGTTTACGTATGTCAACATAGGAGCAAAAGGAAGGATTCGTGATGGTAGGGTGTTTGACGATTGCTGTTGGGGAATCTAATGCAGGATCAAGCTATATGACTCATGTGACACGAGGACGATCTGCTGTTTTTGAGACATTCTGAAAATTATTATCTCTTCATAGGCCTGCTCAAATTTGTTATTCAAGTTCCTTAAAAACTTCGTACATTTGTTATCTTTCAAGGCTGTTTTCAGTCTATAACGTCTCCAGCAACGAGCTGGTTGATTTACCCAGAATAGTGGCCCAATTTATAGGTTTTTTATGTTCCGTGGGTACGGACACGACTTCGACACAGTTCGAGAGAAGCGCCATCAAATCATATGTTGACTTTTTAAGCTACAAATTACGCACTGGCTTTGGATTTGGTCCAATCGGTATTTCAAGTTTCAAAACGGGTGATTGCACGTTGGAGTCAGGGATCAAAATCAAAGGTTGAAAATCAAAACTGGTAGAATCGTTATCATCTGGAAAGTACTTAGTATTTAGCTAGGTATCAAAATCCCTTGGTCTAAATTTTCTTTGGATGAGGAATTGGAAAGCAAAATAATACACTTACTTTGAAGTATACGCTTCCTCAGGTGATCGGGGTTAGTTGGGTCCCACAACATTGAATGTTATTCCCACAGCTCAATCAAGAGGAATTTGTTTTTCTGGTCAATTTTTGCTTTAGAAAATACCGCGAGAAAACTAACTAGCAAAAAAAAATGAAACAAACTGTCAAAAAATTTCGACCAACGAACTCTGAACTAATCCGTTCGGATGGAATAGTTCATAGCCTACTACTATTGGATTGAAACTATCACTAGAGTGTACATACGACAACGGGCACTTGCAATCGCTTGCAAGTCATAACTATGAGCTATCACTACATAGTTTTGGTGTTCTTTTGAATTATTACATAGTTTTCTAGTATATAGCTCACTATATACTAGACATACCCATCGTGTGGCGACACCTATACTTCATAGCTCATGTTTTTGCAAAACCGTTTCTCGAATCTCATAGAACTATGATATAGATATCTAGAACGGCTACATCATAGTGCACTAGAGCATAGATTTCAAGCGCCGTGTGGCGGCACCTTAAGTTGAATAATATTGTCTTAATTGCTTTGCATTACATCGTTCATCCTTAAAGCAACATGATTTTGTTGATTATCGCTAAATTAATGACATATTTGGTACATAGGCCAAATGAAGATGAAAGGCTAAAATTACAACCCCTTACCCTATATACCTAGATTGTTTGTACTTTAAGAATATCAGCTTTGAACAATTTAGAGGAACCTGTATTGTGTAAAATTGTCTCAAACATGTATTTCTTTTCTTCAGCACATAAAATAGTTATATTTTTGATTCATATAGAAGCAAGAACTGCCCTCATGTTTGTACCTCACTATTAGGAACAAATTTCCGCCTTCATTCGCATTCTGAACCAGTGTGCAATGAAGAATCGTTCCCAAAACAGTTCGACCAAATGATGGTCCTTCACCCATCCAATAACCGTTAAAGCACTTCAATTTTCCAGAACACGAAGTTACGATCGGTCGCCCACCAGGGTATCATTTCCATCGCTCATATCGTGTAGAGACCAAACACCATAAAAAGCGTTTTCTCAATTCAGATCCACGCGATACTGCTCATAACGATACAGCTTCATTTTACGATCGACAAAAAACGACGACGCCGCTCCTGGGTGGTCGCACCTAAAGAAGAAGAAAAAAAATCGAAAATCACGTCTCGAGCATGGGCCTCAAAATAGATACATGGCGGCTCAAAGAAAGTGGAAAGGAAGAACAAATATCATTATACAAGCGTTAATATCAACACACCCTCAGCCAGCCCAGCGACGGGCGGGCAGGACAGACAGCCGACAGATGGTTCCCGGAAAAATTCGATCCGACCAATCTCCATTCCCGCAAACATTTTTCCACTCATCGTTGAACTGCCAACGACGATAGAAACGACGCATTGATGGGGAAAAATGGCAATCAGTTGATGATACCTACTGCTGCTGCTGCTGAATAAAACTCGGAATCGGTAATCCTCCCGGTTGCAGTCACCGAAGTGGAGCGGACCGGGGAAGACCTACATATTTTAAAGGTTTTCGGTTTCTGGGCCCGAAAAAAACAAACCAGACTCAAGGTCTCCGCCAACTGCTGTTTCGGGAGGGGGCCTAGGGCAAACTTTTTTCCAACCAAGGCAAGGAGGAAGGTAGAAAAGGGCAACAACTTCTTCCAGGGACCGCGCCGTATGGTGTCTCATGTTCAACCGTAGGCAAATAGATACAACGGCACCGGGAGCTAGCAAGTGTCTAAACATGGCCGATGTTTAGCCTAAATGCCTCTGGTTGGAGACATTTAGGAGCGGGGTCGGCGGCGGCAAGCAACATCCGTTTTCATGTTGGCAGAAAAAGAGCGAGAACCATTAAATAGCAGTGATGAGGGTAATTTAGAGGGAAAATAGGTTCCGTTTAACAGGGTGCTCGGCACGGCCCCCGGGCAAAAACCAAGTGTAGATTGTTCATTTAAATTTATGAGGCCCGCGCGAGCGTCTAGGGACCAGCCGTCAGACCACTATGGATGGAGGGTTTTCTCTAGGGGGAATCGATATCGATTGAGAGTTGGGTTTACGAGTTGGGGGAAGGGGTTCGATGGGGGAAGAGTTCTCACATTTCTCATAATTACAGCAGTTGTTTGGAAGAAGATTGTAAGCCGGTAGATGAATGGTGGTAATCTTCCTACAAGGGTGCGATGAGGCACTTAATAATAGCAATCTACCTTTTGGATGAGAATAAACATCCCGATGTTGGTTCTTGTAGGATGAGAGGTGTTAATGGTTAAATTAGCATATTTATCAAAAATGTTGGCCTGGAATGTTGAAGCCTTTCAAACATCTACGAAACAGTCGATTCGAATCGTCATCAGCCTTGATAAATACATTCGTTCCATCCGATACAACAAAGATTGAGTTCTTCCATTCCAAACATCGGTCTTCCCTTATATAGCAGCATCGCATTCCGCTAGAGATTCCAATTCGGAAAGTTCTTTCACCTGTTAGCAACCACACACACACACACACATTCCACCCACAACTGATCTGATAGCTGTTCGTTGTTCCAGACCACAGGCAGCCGTTTTCCTACATGAAGACAAACTATTTCCGAATTCATCGAAGACAGGAATCACTATCCTCCCGGGTCTCCCTCGAGTGTGCCTAACCCTTTCCGTCATCGGCCCTACCAACAACGGCGCTCAGATTGCTGGCAGGCGTGGGTGGCCGGCCAGCTCCGAGAAGCAACAAGAAATGAAATAGTTCATCTACCGCCTATAAAAGCTAATATCAATAAATGTACCCCTCCCGGTGGTGGTTGGGCGGCCCGCTGGTGCACATTGCTCGTTTGGATCTCCCCTGAGCTGCATAGGAAAGGAATAGATGGGAAAGCAGGGAAATCACTTCCAGACTAAACAAAGGCAGCGTGAAGGTAGGTCCTTGCTGTTTCGTGCGGTGGCAGTGCGCCTTTCTTGTATAGATGAAAGTCAAAGTGAGTAAACACGGAGGAAGCACAGCGAAAACAAACACCGACTCCGGTCCTACAGCTTCTGGTTATTGCATTGTGTTCGTATTAGCAGAGCGTGCGGAGAAAGAAGAAAGGAACTCGTGGCATTCCTTGGAAACAAGGATCCGGTGGTGTTGGTCGGGGTGGCTTGCTGTGATTCCCTGTTCCGGTGTTGTTGTTGTTGTTGTTTTTTCTACTTTTCTCTTATTTTTTATTCCTGGGAAAAGGGACTTGCAGCGATTGTCGGTGATTAAAGCTTTGCAGCGCGCCGGGCTTACTGATTTGGTTGACTGCTATGATCATATAGGTGATAAATTATGAACTTTTTAATTTTGTTGTTTGCTTTGAATAAATCGATTAACTGTTATCATTACTCATTACAGGGTGAGTGGCAATTCCTGTCAGTTTTTTTAGGGTAAGAGACTTCGCAGTTATTTTTCGAGATCCACGATTTCATTGTCCTTGTATTAGTAACTCACTTTGATCATATGTGTAAGATAATGAAAATGAAAATATAGACTATAGCTTACCATAACAAGTATATCCGTATCTGAGACATGTGTTTTTGTGGGAAGTATTGAAATTTCCTGCAATATATTTTGGTTTAACACGACGTCCCCAACCCATCTGAGACAGAAAATTTCAAATTGAAAATTGATGATACTCCAACGTTAGCCATCGGATTTAATGCTGTTTTTTGCAATAAATCACAAAATTATCCTAGTTTATAGATCTGCTCTGGTTATTCCGAAATTTATCAGGATCATGTCAAACTTCATGATTTTGCAAAACTTGGTCTTCGGAGGACATTCTGAGGGTGTTTGACCATACTGGCCACTTAGGGAGGCCTTACGGAATCCCAGCTCTTCCAGAAAAGTGGCCATATGCAAATCGTTGCCAAAACCTGAGTTGCGACACACCAACCTTTAGGATTTTGCAATACTAGGTCATGAGAGTCGAGTTATTAGTACGAGACACTGAAGAGGTCTAGACATTATACGAAATACGCGTATCGGTCAAGATAAGCAAAGGTAGTTGGAATCAAATGGAAAATACTAATTTTTCCTCTCATTTCTAGTTTCATGAGAAGACGTTTTGAGAATTTTCTGACCATACTGGTCACTTGGGGAGGCTCTGCGGGATCCTAATTCCTCCGGAAGAGTGGCAATATATTTTTATTCAAAGCCTGGCTTGCGACATATCAAACTTTATGATTTTGCAAAAATAGGTCTTTGGAAGACATTCCGAAGGTTTCTGACCATACTGCTCACTGATAAAGACCCTGCGAAATGTGAATTCCTCCGGGGAAGAGGCCATATTCAAATCGTTAGCCATAACCTGATTTTGCAAAATTAGTCTTACGGGATCTGAGTTCCTCCGTAAAAGTGTCCAAATTGAAATCGTTTCCAAAATCTGGCTTGTTACATATCATTCGTGCCGTGCATTCTATCTAAACCCGTTTGCCAAGATGTTAAGAAGCATAGAAAAATTTAAGGTGATTATGTAATTGTAGATAGCAATAGTATTTTTTAATTGGCAATTAGATACTTCTCAATTTTTGACACGCACAAAACTACAAAGCCACATTGGGTTGCTCAAAATGATATCGTAGGACTACGCAACAAAATGTAAGCCATTTGGATTGTATAATGCAATATTCTTTGAATTAACCCTTTCAGGCCTAGTTTTTTCCAGGCATTGTAGGTAATCATACGTTGTTTTCTCCTGCTCGGGGATGAATTCAAACATATTCAATGAATGTCCTGGAAGAACAACAGATATTATGAGATAATGATGGGATTTTTATGCCAAAAAACTTAGCTTTGTATAGCCCATCAAACTACTGCTTCAATTGTAGACCTGAAGTTTTGAAGGACAGTTCATATGACCTGAAACTAACAAGGTTCTCCTATGATGTCTGTGGACGTTGCAGAATATTCATTGAATATGTTTGAAAATTTATCGTAGCTCTTTTATGCCCAAAAGCCTACGGTTACTTCTGTACATCTTAAGTTCTGAACTCAAGGTCAGATTTTATCAACTTGAACATTCCAAGATACTGTGGTAATGACTGGTGACCTTACAGAAGATTCACTTATTGTGTTTGAATACATATCGTCACATTTCATTGATTATGAAGCTACTGTTACGACAGTAGATTCTAACTTCTGAACTCAACGGCAGTTTTGGTGACCTGAATTATCCCAAATCTTATTATATCTAAAACATAATTTGGTCAACTACATAAATCTACTTTGTTTAGCCCAGAACGCTACGGTTACGTCTATAGATTTTTAGTTTGGACCTCCAGGATTGTTTGGTTAACCTAGAATATCCAGAGATTACCTCATAACAGACATTCTGTTGTTTTCCAACAAATTTAGTGAATATGATTCAATACACATCGTACCCAAGTAGCAAACTACGGTCATAATTAGTTATAGCAACTTGATTATGACTTATCAAGTCATATTTAGGTTATCTCAACCGAATGGCAACAAGTGTGCTACTAGGGTAGCTTTGCATAGCCTTGAAAGCTTATTTTACAACTTTGATTTGAACTTTGACGTTTTGATTTAGCTGACGGAAAATTTAGCTGATGTCATATTGCCTTATAATGTGGTATAATGACCTTAAAGAACATTTATTGAATATTATTGAATATTTATTGTAACTTTGTATTGCTTTACAAATTACTGTTTTAACTGGCGTTCAGAACTTAAATCGTAAGATCTGAACGCCAGAACAGTTTGGATGACCTAGACCATTTCATTATGATCGTATTTTAAACGTATTTTCACGATCGAAAACATTTTTTGAACGTGCTTGAAAACAAAACGTTACCTTGTATAGCCCACAAAGCTACTGTCAGTAACGTTTATTTTAAATTTCTAAGCTCCAGGACAGTTTGGATCACCTAAAGGATCACAAAGTCATAAAATAGGGATTGTTGACTTTTCAAAAGATTCATTGAATATGATTGAACACATATAGGAACTTTACATCGCCCAAAAAAACTACTGTAAAACTGTAGATCTTATGTTTTGAACTTAAGGATAGTTTGGATGACCTAGAATATCCCAAAATTGTCGCATTATGTATTTTGACCTTCCACAGTAGTCAATAAATATTGTTAAATACATATTGTCCATTTGTATACTCAAAACAGCCACTGTTACAACTGTAGATCTTATGGTTTGAACTCAAGGATAGTTTGGATAACCGAGATTAAACCGGTTTATCTCATAATGTTTTTTTTACGTTTGTAAATAGTCACTGAATATGGTTGCATAAGAAGCATAACATTGTATAGCCCAGAAAGCTATAATTACTTCTGTATATCTCAAGTTCTGAACTTAAGGACAGCTTGGATGAGGTAGACCATCAGAAAACTATCAAATAATGACTGTTAACTTTCCAAAAGGCTTATTCAATAGGTTTGAATACGTATTGTAACCTTCTATAGTCCTAAAAGCTACTGTTACAACTGTAAATCTAAAGTTCTGAATTTGAGTTCATTTTGGATTAGCTAGACCATCCCAGAAAGATACGAAAATATTTAACGTTTATCAATGAAAATGGTATTATATGTATGGATGCGTACCAGATGCTTAAACAATGCTTTACATTCTTAATAAACCGTGTTTTTTGCTTCTTGAAATTCTTCATGTTGAGATGTTCTACACACTTAGAAAATTTTACTTTATTCCGGTAATAAAATTTACCGGAACTAATTAAAATTTTCCGAAATCCGTTAAATCAGATTACCGAACGTTCAGCTGTTGAAAGTTTGGTAAAAAAATACCGAATACTGTAAAATTGTCTCAGTGTTTAGGTCGTCAGTTATGCCTGAAACTTATGTCGTTTTCGGTTTCTGCCAGTACAGAACTGGGTTCGCCCTAGGTCCACCCTAACAGCTGCCAAAACGTTTTTTATTCCATCGGGTCGGATCTGGATCCGACCCCATATCGATGAGGTGCACTCTCAAGTTTTTTCGAAGTCCAACCTGGATTCACCAATACACAAACATGAACTGTCAAAATAAAAGGTTTATGTTTGTTTATGTTTATGTTTTGCACTAACACCATCATACTGAGTCGACTCTGGATCCATTTTCGTTCGGTAATTGCGAGTCAGACCTGACCTGACCCAGGTTTAAAACCGAAAACGACATTAGATGTTGTATATATTTTCCGATAGAATGTTATGTCTGATGTTTATTCAGTCTAGTATTTAATAGAGCCATATTCCTTTTGTGTACATATATGACCCCTTAGGTTTGAAGAGGTTCATATACTTTTTAAGACAATTCTTCAATAATGTCTAGCCAAAAATCAGAGATATTCTCTTTTGAAATTGATGCTTAGAAATTTTTTCGATCGATTGGTGCAAGAGTTTTGAAAATCTCTTGAGAAACAACCGATATTTTAACGCTCAAAATCTACCCACTTTTCGTGACGGTCGCAGCGATATTTTTTTTAAATAGTACCTCAGTATAGAAAACAAAGACGTAGTCCAACGTCAAAAAATAGGGGTTGCCAGTTTTCCTGGAAAACGTCGATTGAAGTTTTCCTATTTTCCCAAACAACCCTTACTTCAAACATTCATAATTCAAGAACGATTCATCGTTGAACAATTTATTATCCAAACTATAAATTTTTTTTCCAAAAATTTGGAAAAAAATTAATATAAAAAAGTTTTCCTCAAGAAATCCTTGAAAAATCTCATTTAAGTTTAAAAAAAATCGGTTTTACGATGAATCGTTCTTGAGTTATGATTTTTTGAAGTAATTGATATTCGGGAAAATCGGATAACTTTAATTGGTATTTGCCAAGAAAACTGGCAACTCTGATTTTCTTAATATTGTTTTTTGTTCATATGTCCATGAACCCTACGCGTGAACTAAGAATCTGAGAAGCCCAATCTGTACGAGAATAGAAAAAATCCCCCTAGTGGCATTCTGTTGGTTCTCTGTGTCCTTTCAATCAAGCACGGGGTAGTAAACCACGGGCTCTCAATATACCCATACTTGTACTCAAAATAGCGGTAAGGTGTCCTTAGGTGTCTCTTAAAATCCTTTATTCTTCATTAAAGAGGTTTGTTTCATTCTCTTTTTGCGATGTTCCTTATGTTTCTAATACTCATAGCTTGCGATGGTATCAAACCGACTCACACATGTTTAACGGGTACTGCGCTCCATCCATGAAATTGTTAGTACTACAGGGTGTCTCACAATATGTGTCACTAAAATAAAATGGGAATACAGCAAAGCAAATCAACCAAATCATTGCATTGATTTTCCATTTGAATGATACATGTTATAGAAACATACCATATTAATTCAA
Source organism: Aedes japonicus (assembly GCA_034211315.2). Lineage (NCBI taxonomy): Eukaryota > Metazoa > Arthropoda > Insecta > Diptera > Culicidae > Aedes > Aedes japonicus. The sequence continues at coordinate 14,362 of JASCZW010011782.1, forward strand.
TTCGAACTTCTCGCCATTTTCTTTGATAACTTTACGCAAACGCTTTGTAAACCCAAAGCAGCACGATTTCCTGGGGAATTCAGTCCCAAATATCAACCAAATGTTTCTTGAATCGATCTTATGTAAGCCCTTTCGTAGGGCCTACATGTTGAAGCATATAACCCTAAACAAAGTAGTCAAATGGGTTGAGATCCGGTGAAGATGCAGGCCATTCTTCGCTTGTGATGGAATCGGACAAATTTTCCGCGCACCACTCTTGTGTCTTCTTTGCCTTGTGAGCTAGAGCCGAGTCCTGTTGGAAACAATATGGTGTAATTCCATACAGCGTTGAAGCATGAGGAAGCAGATGGTTGTTCAAAACCTGCTCAGTGTAATATTCAGTTTTGATTTTACGTTAGGGTCTATTAAAGAAGAAGAATTTTTCAATATCCTGAAAATGATGCCCATGCCATAATGTTCGCTACATTTTGAGGGCGTTCTACAGCTAGTTCATTTCTTGAAATGTTGGCAAGACATTTTGTTGATAACGTTCTAAAGGAGGGAGAGCTTTTCATCCGAAAATAAAATCGCGCAGTCACCATGCCGAACCAAAAGATTTCTGCTTCATTGGACCCTGGTTTGCTTTTGACGCTCTGTTAACCAGTAAACCCGTTTTTTTCTTGTACGGCTTGCATTCCAAATCATGTTTGAGGAGCCTGTCGATTGAAGCAGAGGACATTTGAAATTGTTTGCTCAATTTAAGGCCAGATTCAGCCTTATTACGTCGCATTCGTTCCCTCACACATTTCATCTTTTTCTTCATTCTTTTCTTCATTCTGGCAGTTTGTCTGGCACCTCCTTTGTGTTGAATATTGACATTTCCAGTTTCCTTGAACCGTTTCAAGGCATGAAAAACAAAACGCTTACTCACTCCGAACTGCTTAAGGCTATTGGATATCTGACACGGTTTAAGCTTTTGCAGATGTAATATTAAAATTTGCTCCCATACGGCTTCCATGATAGCTGATAAATACAAACAAACGGAAATGCTTATCTATCTTCAGCGATAAGCTGACAAAAGAATACACTCAAAATGGATATGATCAATTCCGCTGTTAAAATTACCCAGCTGAAATAAACCAAGACTGAAAAAAGGAGACACCTATTGTGAGGCACACTGTACTAACCTCAAACATATTTAGGCATGCATGCCAAACATGTCAACAACAATGATCTGTCAAAATAAAAGAAAGGGCAGTATCGCACTAAAATTTGACGTGTATGCCTAAACATGAACGGACTACAAGGCACTAGAGCCTTTTTTGCAGTAGCATCGCAATTTGGCGGTCAAGGAGGTTAACTTTTACCATACCTAGTATATTCATCGATGTCTCAAAATGTCCTCGTCTGGCTACTACGCAACCCTTCAATTGCTCAGGGAAATCATCAACAATGGAAAATATTACGCCCATAGATCTTGCATCCCAGGCTTTGGTTAGACTGGCTTTCAAATGATCCAACGATGTGTTTGCCTAAGAACAGGCTCTGAACTCAAGAATGGACCAGACGGAGTAACCCATAAAATTCAGATCAGGAAAGTTGAAAGGCCATTCATCTTTGGTTAAATATTTCGGAAAAAGCCTGTTTCAAAGTTTCAGCGTCCTTTCTGCTCATTATTATGGTGTAAACTCTTGTTGAAACGTCCATTTGTTCTTACCAAAATGTGTACATGCTCCTGGTCTAAGCTCCTGATAGACTGATTGGTTGATTTTGACGCCTTTCTCAACGAATACTTTGACGATTTTACTGAAAGTAACCCTTCACCAAGATCTGGCGATCTCCATAGTGAAAGTTTTCTCATCGGTGCATAAAATTGGACGATGACGTCCACTACCGAACTCTTTCGACAAAATCTTCGCTTTACGGCACCAATTGTCATTCTCCGTGTCATATAAGCTGGTTGATCTTCGAAAATTTTTTAGAACATAATCCTTAATCCTCATGAAGAACATAATCCTTAATTCTCATGAAGAATACTACTAATTTGGGGTCGATTTTCAATTATTTCGTCATTTTTTGGATTGACCATTAAGAATTTCGATTAACCCTTTGACGAATTACACCTAGGTTCTGAAGGATCTTCGCATTTCTTCTTCTGTGTCATCCTAAAAGATCCTCTAAATTTACAAACTCATTTTTTCGTTTTATAGCATTCCGAACTGTCTGTTTATGTATTTTAAATGCCCTAGCGATAAACACCTTGTTTATACAGTTCAATCACCGCACTTTGTAATGAATTTGTCTTCTTTGTGACACTACCCGTGAAGGAATTCAAATGAAACTTTGTGTTTTTGTCTGTGATAAACCAAGGCAAAATACGCCAGGTATGCTCAGTTCAGCATCTGTCAAATTTGAACTATACATTGAGAGATACAAGCATGCACACTTATACATAATGATATTATACGAAATGTAATTCATGTTTGTAAAAAGTCGGGGAACATAAAGAAAGATTTCGTCTAAAATTATGTCTCCTGAAGCTGACTCATACGCATATTTGACAAAAGATGTGATTTTAACTCATTCTTTTGTGCTAAAGGACGCCTGCATGTGTCGGTCTCAGGGGACAGAATTTTACATGAAATTTTGGTAGTGTGTGGATAATATTTTCTGACTCTGTATATTGAAAAAGAAAACCTGGCTCTGGAAAATTGATGCGATTGAGGATGTACAAAAAATGCACTTGTTAAAAAAATAATTCTTCAGTAAACCGAAGATCCATACAGATACAAAACAAGTTCATCCGTTCAACCATAACTAAATTTGGTATATCTCTTTTCAACCTCCATGCCCCGCATGCAAATGGCAAACATACATTCTACTTCTACCCGATGTGTTGCAAACTCCATAATGTTGCGCTTTTTGTGTATGACTACAGCCCGACAGACAGTCAAACAGACAGACAGCCAACCGTATGCACAATTGCACAACCACACACACGCACACACGTAGACAAGCGCCAGTTCTCAGAAGCAAACAAACAACCCATCGTCGTTGTCGTTATTCAGGAAGGAGGAGGAGCTCCGGGAACATATTAAAGGGAGGCGAAGCATATGTCGTCGGGAGTTGTGTTGTTTGGCGATGTGCATTGGAAGAAATACGCAAACAATTCCACACTGCTGCCGCCTGGGAAAGTCAGCTCAAACGGCCAGGAAATCGAGCCAATGCTGGTTCTTCGGAACATGGTCCACTGGTTCCGCATTTCTTTCCGTTTGAATGTTTCTGCGGAAAATGAGGGCTAATGTTGTTGGCTTAAATGGGAGATCTTTCTGCTCCGGAGCATTCGCCGATGTTTGCGGGGCTGCATTTTCTCTAGAGTAAAATTTACGGTTTCATATTTTATCTCCTTCAAACCGTGTGCCTACACACGGCTGGGGAAACTTACGCTGCGTACAAGAAGGCATCCTCCGAGAGGTGCCATCCGAGAGGAAAGCAATAGTCGTAAGCATATGCAGTTAGTGGGGTAGTCTGGCGTCGTGGGATAGATTAAAATCGTAAATTAGAGGATATGCTTCCGGGGAGGAGATGATGGTCGAGCTTAGTTCTGACCCGGCCGGCTGGTGCCAGGGGTTAGTACAACGATAATTAAGTGTTCCGCACCATCTTTGCAGCACCCGGTGGAATGGGCCACTCTGTGTGTGCACTGTATCATTTGTGCACGTTGGATGGGGCACTCTGCCGCAGTTTCTGCAGTAATGGTTTCGGGCTAATTAATTTGGTTGAAGGGAGTGGGTTTCATGCTTTTTGTCTATGCTCTTGTGGTGCAAGCATTAGTTGGAAGACTGGTATTGTCAGAATGAATCCAGTGGATGAATGATGTAAATGTTGTCAAACGTCTCTCTTATCAGACGCACGATTGAATCGGTCGGGCTCAGAAAATTCCAAGTTAACTGTAACTTTGGATTGTGACTTATTGACCCGTTCAGTGTGACGAAAATATACGCCAATCGTACAAAGTTTATGGTGAAAATCGACATTGATTTTTTTAATTGACTTGAATATGGATAGGAATAAACAGTTTTTGCCACTATATTCATATAAGTACGTGATTTATGATTTAATTTTAACGCATGACAAAATCTCTTATTTTCATTTTACAGGCACAGGCAATGAATTTGGTGTTCAAGTAACGATAAAAAACGCAAACATTAAAAAGTAATATAACGATGTTGCATTCAAAAAAGCAGAGAGAGCAAGAGTAATTGAAACTTACTTTCTTTATCGTGCTTTAATTAAAATTCAAGAAGACTTGCTAATCTAGAGTTGCTATTTATCAAATAAAGCATGTCCAGATATATTTTTGTAGCTTTGTCGCGTCAGTGGTTTGAGTTGACGAACGAATTTCTTTCAGTGTTTGGTTTAGTTGTCAAAAGGTCCTTTCACCTTCGCGTCAACGTGCACATTGTTTACTTTTAAATTGGAAGCTTTGAAAATAGCGTCTCGACAATCGGAGCTGCAAAATCTTGCTTTCGACAAGTGGTTAGAAAAGCCTTATCGTTCACAGAAAACAATCGCAAACTCGATCGGTTTCACATCCCACGCAGCACATTACGAACATAATTAGTTGCAGCAACTTGATTATGACTAACCAAGTCACGTTAACGTTTTCTCAACCAAATGGCAACATGTGTGCTACTAGGGATAACATCAGCAAGTTTCTAAAAAGTAGAACGATTCAGACGAAGCCAACCAAGCAGTCAAAAAGGGGGGCATGCAACAAATAAGATAAGAAACAAGTGGCGAATGTATTTCAGAGGACATGTCAGTCAGAGATGTTGCAAAAAAAAGTCAAGTAGCTATGTCAACTGTGTAGGACATTAAAGTGAGATATGGATTAAGGTCATTCAAAGTCCAGAATAAACCTTACCGAGATGATAAAGGGTTTAAAAATGCGAAAATTCGGCCCCGAAAGCTATATCCTTTATTGTTAACCAAACATACAGGAAGAAATGGTACTAGAAAAATAATGTCATTGTGATACCTCGTGGCATCAAAGGGTGTTCAAAATTTGGTCTAACAGTAATCTGTGTGAGTCAATTAAATTTTTATTAATTTGTCATTATTTTTTTCATTTTCAAGAATACAGGAGAAATATTCAGCTATGCCTTCTTACCGAATGCGAATTGCCGGGTCTTTCGTTTAACACCTGCCATAAGATTTTGTATAGTCTCCTTTTCCACTTTATTCGCCGCAGAACGAGAGTTTGCCTTGAACTATTTTTCGCTCACAACAGCTTTTTGAGTCATCTTAAGGTTCCGCTTGACGATGGCCCAATATTGTTCGATTGTGTGGAGCTCTGGCGTGTTGGAAGGGATGTTGTCCTTGAGCACCACTTGAAAGTTTTTGGCAGCATACCACTCCATTGGCAAAATAGAACTGAACAATTGTGTCGCTTCAGGAAAGGCAGTATACGTTTTTGTAGGCACTCGCTCAGATAAATCTCCTGGTTGACAGTTCCGGTCACAATGTAAACGTTGCTCTTCCAACCACAGGTACAGTTGGCCTGCCACACTAGATATTTCTTCGCAAACTTGACAGTTTAATGTGCTTGGAAATATCTGCCACCTTTCCCCGTCCGGTTGTAAATATAGGATCTGTCCAGGAAGCTGTTTAAAGTCTGCATTGACGTAAGTTTCATCGTCCTGAACCACGCAATCAAACTTCGTTAGCGTCGTCGTGTACAACTTTCACGATCGTGCAGTGCAGCTCGTTTTTCAGCTCTATCCACGGTTGACGGCACCACTCCCAGCTTCTTTGCGACATCTTGGACGGAGAGGTTGGGGTTCCGCTCGAAACAGCGGACAACTCTTTTTGTCGTAGCTGTGGTCTCCGGCTTTCGTTTTCCACCCCAATCCAGCTTTCCTGGCTGTCGACAAACGTTCACCGAACACTTTCAATACGTTGATTATAGTTGATTAGCCACATTCAACACCTTCGCCAACATGGCGTGAGAGTTGTTTGGATTTTGATGCGTTAATGCGTCGACGAAATTTTAATAACTGAAGTGCTAATCTCAAAATCAAAATAGAGGCATGATGCTACACGCCTACATCTTCAATTTTCAATGCACGATGAAAGGAAATGCGTCAAGTTCAAGTCGACCAAATTTTGATCGCAACATCCTTTAATAGGACTTCGGCAATGTTCGACTATTCTTGGCAGCCCTACACAAACCCCACTGAAATATTTAATTCAACGAAATACCGACAAATCTAATAAACAATCATAATATTCCAAGTCTTACACAGCTTGGAAAAAAACTTTTAATTTTCAGCGTAGATTTCAAATTAATAGAATATTTTTTGTACCTGGAAACTCACCCGTCGAACATTTGAGGGGTAAAAAATCGTAGCTCCCCCCTTTGGCCCGCTTTACTACTATTAAAAATATTTTTATGCAAATCTTACTATGATGTCACTGAATATCAGCTTCCTGTTTTAAAATAAACTATGCAATTTGAAAAGCATAAGCAAGTCCAGCTACTACATTCTTCAATTGCAAATCTTCAGTTTTTCGATGCTTTCCTCTGATGGAAAAATTTACGAAATCCAATGATTTTCTGCCATGTTTTGTAAATATAGTAGGGTCTCTACATATACTAGAGGGAATCATACTTATCACATGTGGTGGCAATTTGAACGGACCGTAGAAATATTTTTTGTTTTGCTCATAAACTCTGTCAGTTCGATTATGTTTAAGACAATTTCTCATTTAAATATCTAAAGATATTGTTAACCAAATAATGTGTTACCCTTGCGATATCAGACAACCGGTTTCCTTAGATAAACCATAAGCAATAAGCCGTGATTTACTAAGAATCACATCTGTTTTTTCCCTTTAGGAAACGTCAATTAATTACGTCACGCAAAAAGTGACTATTTATAACCCCCCTCTTCTAGTCACGTTTTTTGTATGTACCTTCATTTTTTTTTTGTATGGATCACGTTTTCCCAAACCCCCTCTCCCCTCTACCACGTGACATAATTAATGGACCTTCCCTTAGTGCCTCCTTCCTTTATCTAAATTGAAAACAACTTTCGTTTGTTTATTTCAACTAAATTTTGTAATGAAAATTCATACACAGTCTTTTCATTTAAGAACTAGGGATTAATTTGAGGGATTCAGATAGATAAGATATTTTACCTGTAAATAGCTACATATTTTGAGATTGTTGTATCATCTATAGATACTAGTGCGTGTAATAATAAATTCTAATTTATATCGTGGATCAATTGGTGGATAGGTTCTGGCTGTAAGTTAAGCTCATACTATGGTGTATGTTTATGTTGCATGTTTACTTACGTTTAGTCCTCTTAATGTAGGTTTATAATTTAAGTAGTTTTAAGAACAAGTTGTTAACAGCTATAAACAATTGCTTCTGGATTAGATAAGAGAAATTCTATTTATTTTCCGGCTGCTTACTTCGATTCTGGATTCTCTAGGCTAATATCTAGATTACACTGTATGTAGCTCTTGAATCCCTCTAGAGTAACGTATGCATTAAAAAAAAATGGACTAACATTGCCGAATTTTCATGGGTTTATCTTCACCCGCACTAACGAAACTGTCCATGCAACATCGATCATAGTAACCCATGAGTCAGCAGACAAAATTTGACAGCTCTATCAGTGGACGTCTAACCGTGAGGTGCAAAAACAGTGAAGCAACTTCGTTCAGAAGTGTGCGCGTTCAAAGTACAGCAGCTCGCTGCGTCGAAAACGAACATCGTGCGGCACTTTGTGGACGCCTGATACGCCCGTTCTGGCATGTACAACTTTTTAGCACTATTATATAACAATCAGAGCATCGAAAGAAAGCCCCGCTCTGGACGGCCGACGATCCTGGGTGACAAGAAGCTTTAAAGGACGCTGAAGAAAAAGACCGAGGGAAAATTGGCTACATCACTGCGTGCGCTTGACCAGGAGGTTGGTTCAATCAGTGAAAAAGTAGCAGGCAATGACGCAGCGGCAGCGGTTGAATAAGATGGTCAACTCGATTTTCCCGGTGAATCGCGACGTGGCGGTGGTGATGGACGACGAGACCTATCTCCTAAAATTAGGATAGTTAAAAATTCACTTTCGAGTTCGAGTTTTTTTTTTTGTCTTGATTATCGAGATTTTCAGCCTAAGGCTGGTTCATCTCCCGTCGTAGTCCGTGAAACACCACTTTTTGGGCATTTTCCTAACTTCCCCGGGGGTGAGATTCGAACTCGTGACTTATGCGTGAGAGGTATGGATGACAACCAATACGCCGGGGTCGCCCCCGAGTTCAAGTTAGTGTACTCACTTAGCATTGGATATTAACTAGCATTAAAGTCATATGTTAATATCTGTAAACAAAATAGTCGCCACTAATCCTCCACACTTTGCATCTTTCTTTAACCGATTGACGTAGGACAACGTCTTTTTCTATACTGGGGTACAATTAAAAAAACGCATTGCGACCGTCAAGAAAAGTGGTAGGTTTTGAGCGTTAATTTATCAGTCGTTTCGCAAGAGATTTTCAAAATTTTTGCACCAGTCGATCGGATTTTTATTAAACATCAAATTTAATAGAGAACATAGTTGATTTCTGGCAGGAACTATTGAAGATTTTATACATGTTAAGCCTTGTCTAAAAAAGTATATGCACCCCTACATGACCCCAAAAAGAAAATGGCTGTATAAAATACCAGACTGAATCAAAGTGTACGCTAGCCTCGAAAAAAATTCTTTTATCTGGAAAATACATAAAACATCTAAGTTTAAGGCATAATTAAAGACATAGAATATCCCCAATATGAATAAACTCAATAAGAGAAAAAGCATTGTTCAAGCATACGGTACATATCCATACATACGTATCTAATATATATTATTTAATTCTCGTTGATAAACGTCAAATAATTTCGTATCTTTTTGGGATGTCTTAGCTTACTCAAAATGTACTTGAGTTCAGATTTTCAGATCTACAGCTGTACTAATAGCTTTTGGGGCTATATGAGGATACGATATGTATTCAAACATATTCAATGAAGTTTTTGGAAAGTTATCAGTCATCATTAGATAATTTTCTGATGTTATAGGTCATCCAAATTGTCTTTCAGTTATGAACTTGAGATATACAGCAATAACTATAGCTTTATGTGCTATACAATGTTAAGCTACGTATTCAACCTTCTTCTAATTTAGCATTTCTAGCTCATTGCTTTCTTAATTCGCTTATTATTCGTTCTCAACTTGGTGTTTTAAATGCACTTCCACAGTTATTAATTGATAACTTGCGATGCCAGGTACCATTTTTGGACTAATAAGATTGTGTGGAAAGTACAATCATACCCTATGCCCAGGGAGTCGAGAAATTTCACTTAACGAAAAATTTCTAGACCAGACCTGGAATCGAACCCAGTCACCTCCAGCATGGTATTGCTTTGTAGCTGCCCCTTCACCGACTATGCTAAGGGAGGCACCATATTCAACCATATTCAGTGAATATTTTCAAACGTACAAGAAACATTATGAGATAAACTGGGATGATCAAGGTTATCCAAACTGCCTTTAAGTTCAAAACATAAGATCTACAAATTTAACAGTAGTTTGTTGGGCTTTATAAAGTTACAATATGTATTCAATCATATTAAGTGAATCTCTTGGAATGTCAACAATCAGTATTTTATAACTTTGTGATCCTCTAGGTAATTCAATTTGACCTGCAGCTTAGGACTTGAAAGTAACGGTAGTTACAGGGCTAAACAAAGTAACGTAACTTAATTAAGCACGTGTCAGTGAATATTTTCAAACGTAAATAAACTCAAGAAGATAATCTTGAGATGGTCAGGGTCATGCAAATCAAATTTGGGCGTTCAGAACTTAAAATTTAAGTTCTGAGTGCCAGCTGTAACTTTGATTTCAAGGCAGTACAAAGTAACAAGAAATATTCGAACATATTCAATTGATATTCTTAACGGCCCACACAGATTGTACGGCTATATGACATCTACTAGGTCATCTAAACTATCTTACGTAGGACTTAACACGACTTAACGTAGTTTTAACAAAAGCTTTCTGAGCTATGCAAAGCTACGATGTGTATTGAAATATATTCACTAATTATCTTGGAAGAACAACAGTTGTTATGCGATAATCTTCAAATGTTCTAGAATATCCAAACAATCCTGGAGGTCAAGTTGCGGTCTGTTACGTCTACACCAACACGTTCCAAGCAACACAGCTTGTATTAAACAAGTTGAAAATACTGTTAAATGACAAAACCAGGATATAAATCTAGGTGTATAATACTTTATTTCATACTTTCATACGCAAAAAGCGCAAGAACATAAAATGGAAAAAAATATAACATCACCAAGCGTGAGATTCGAACACTGGTCTTTGGCGTAGTGGGTTTGTAGCTTCTTTGCTAAGCTAACTCAGATTGTTGAAAAGCAAACTCTGAGTATCTATGATATGCTTCCCGTTGGCAGTGAAACCACAATCTTGTACAAAAAAATTCATCGTGATGAGAAAAATGAACACCTTTTTTTAAAACATGGTTGGTGTAATGTAATTTCAACAGTATATAGAACAGCCCATAAAATCATGTCCTCCTTAGGTACATAATACAAATGTATGGAACCATGTTTTTGCGAACAAAGTATTTATCACATGCAGCAGTGAAAAAAGTATTTTTAGCTCAAACGTTTGTCAGAGTGATGCATAGATACGAGAGATACAAACCGCTGCAAACTTGACATGTTTTGCAATACGTTTATAATACATTTATAATACAAACAATAATAATTCATTCTAAAAAGAAAATTTTCTGTGTTAGTTTTAGTAACTGTAGCGTTCTGGACTAAACAAAGTACCAATATGTATTTGACCAAATTAAGTGTACCCAAGAAGCACACCATGATCATCATTGATTGCAGCAACTTGATAATAACTAAAAAAGACACATTAATGTTTTTTCAACCTAATGGCAACATGTGTGCTACTAGGGTAAGAAGGTGAACAGATATAATGAGATTGGGATGTTTCAGGTCAACAAAATTGCCGTTGAGTTCAGAAGTTAAGATCTACAGTCGTAACAGCAACATCATAACCGTTGAAACGTGACAATATGTATTCAAACACATTCAATGAATCTTCTGTAAGGTCACCAGTCCTTATCAGATTATCTTGGGATGTTCTAGTTCATTAAAACTGACCTTGAGTACAGAAGTAACTGTAGCCATTTAGGCTTTACAACGCTGGATACGTTCTCAAACATATTCAATGAATATTTTAAAACGTCCACAGACAATTTAGAGTAACCTTGTTAGTTTCAGGTCATTCAAACTGTCCTTCAAAACTTAAGGTCTACAATTGTTACAGTAGTTTTATGGGCTATACAAAGTACAGTTGTAGTTTGTTTGGCATAGGATATCCCAAGATCATCTCATAATGTCTGTTGGTCAGTACATGCATTGAATATTTTTGAATACATATCATAACATTCTATAGCGGATAAAGCTACTGTTACAACTATAGATCTTAAGTTTTAAACTCCAGGACAGTTTGGCTGTTCTAGCACATTTCAAAAAATATTTTCTACTTTTATTCTATCATTTCAATGTTATTGAGCACCAAATAAATCAGAATACACCAAGTTTCTTGTAATAATGGCTTACATTTAGTTGCGTAGTCCTACGTCATAATTTCAAACAACCCAATGACTCTGTACCTTTTAGTTTTTTTTCTTTCTTTTTTCCCCTCTCTTACTGGGCCAATGATAGACCTACCACTACCAAATCATTATCGTTAGGAAAACGTCACAAACGGACGCATTAGAGTTGTTCTGGCTCTTCTTGCTATATCAACCGAGGGGCCTTCTGAATAGTGGAGATTCGCACCCAACTAGGGATGGCCAACAATGTTTTGTTAAAAAGTTTACGTTTAGGTTTACACCATAAATCTCTCAGGTTAGTAGGTATTATAATATAGTAGATATTATAATGTAATATAATATTATAATATAATATAGGTTAGTTGGTATTATAATATATAATATAAAAAAAGATACGATCATATAACTCACCTAACGTTCTAATTTTCTTCAAACTGAAACTAAAACTTGTGAAAATTTCCCTGAAAACTTAAGTCTGGGTTCAAAACCGACAAAGTTGCAATTGACAGATGGAAGGAAACAAACAACAACATTTAATTATAATGTTTTGAAATTGGAAATATTTTCCCAAAATCATAGGATTTCAGTAGAGAACAGCAATATCTGCTAGAACCAAAGATGTGAAGAGAAGGAATCGATAGGTCTGATAGCGTTCGGCAGGCTGTGAAATTTAAAAGAAGTAGTTGAATATTGAGCGCAGTGCTCTGTTGTTGCTCTGGCAGTATTTCGAAGCAAACACACACACACACACACACACACTTTTGCCACATATCTCAATGCGGGGTAGGTCCAGGCAGCAACGAATTCGCCACCTTGACTGGCTGGGAGAGCTTCTCACCGTACACACCGCTAAAATCTGTCAACTACGGTTGGCTGGACATGTCAAGACAATTTCGAACGACAGCCTAGTTAAAATGATTCTCAATTACAAACCTGATAACAAACAAGACTGCTGTATATAGCCAAAGCCATCTCAGCCTTGTTCTGATTGGAAAGATAAAAATGCTTAAAAAATGCAATACAAAGAAGTTCAGTATAATAACTTATCTTATGGGAACTACTAAAGAAAACTCAGCAAATTTTGGACGCAGAAAAATTCTTGTTCCAGCAATGTTGCTTGTTTTTATATTTTAAGCCATATCTGAAGACACTGTAACCGTGCGGGGGAAGGGTGCTGAATCTCAGTAAAACGCGATGGCTTAAGCGCCACTCCCATTAAGGGAGACCACCGGTCGTGTTGAATTGCCCGACTAATTTTTTGAAACTGGTTTCTCAGAGGAACCACCCGAACGGTACTTTAGGAAAACCCTACTTCAAACGCACATATGCTGCTGAAACCTCAAATGAACACCTTCTGCCGATAAAATTAACGAAAAACCACCAATCCATTCAAGTTATATAATTTCCGCAATCTCTTTAGACTTTAAAGCCAGAACAAACCAGAACAGTTATTACAAACGAATGGTGCTTGATTTGAATAGACGAACGCAATATTGAAAATGACGGAATGAGCCAGCTAAGGACGAAACGTGAATAAAAAACAGGAAACTAAACAACAAACTCCAATCTCAATCTATTTAACATCTATTTACAAGCTTCACATCGTGTTGGACAGAACTTGCTCTAAAACTCACAGATTATCCGTCAATCGTGGCCATGAAAACTTTGCAGGACATACCTGCGCAGGTTTTTCTGATGACGGTGATGACGGTGACAAACGAAGCAATGCTGATGACGTAACGAAGCGACGATAACTTGAAGCGGTGATGGCGGTTCAGGAATGGCGATAGTTCGAAATGACGACGGTTCCAAAATGGCGACGGTTCCGAAATGGCGACGGCTGACCACACAAATGGCGTGTCGCGGCGTACCTAGACCCGTGCGCAATATGGCCGAAACAGAGTTGCGGAGAGAGTGGCGGCTGGACGGAAGGCTTCCGATTTATATTTTGTCGAGAACGTCCGGAATGACCGTCTCCTTCAATATAGGAGTCCCCTTTCCCAAGCGACCCGGCTTCGCGTACCTTTCCGCTATGACCGAGCAGGGTTAAGGAAGACTACTATATATTTTGGGTAAGGTCCGGTTCAGTGTCCGACACTTGACAACGGATCACTGAAACCGCGCTCTCGCTATCGGTTCCACAATGATTTGTAGGGTGGAAACACGAGGGATTATTGGCGACCATCGGAATAACTTCGCTAGTTTTCCGAGCGAACTTCACTCTCCTCCGTTTAGCTACCCTGATCAGGCGGGCCTTTGCAGGGCGCACGAGTCTGGCGTTCTTGCAGACGAGCGTTCACCAAATCGCTCAAATCAAATTCTTCAGCATCCACGATCGCCGAACGAGAATATTAAACCAGCCGGTACAACATCAAAATGCCCGTCGAACGAGCTGACCAACGCGAAATGACCGAAATTAAAATCAAGAAACACCCGAAATTAAACATTTAGTAACATTACCTTTTGTACGTATTCACAATTTTAATTCGATTTTGCCAGTTATTGCAACGCATATGTTACACAAAAGCACTCTAAAAACTGAATATACAAAAAAAAAGTTACATCTATGAACTGGCTCATGCCATTATTTAAACAAGTCACCTTTGACTAAACACATAAAACGCTTAAAAACCACGTCAAACACAACTGTTTTCCAGCCGATTCGCTAGCGTAATGGCCGGGATTAAAACCTCCATTGCCCAAGAAACCACGGAATCAAAGAAATTGAATCGGACGCGAGAAATGATGTTCGGCTTAGCCATTGTATTGTATTCAGGTGTTCATTTGATATCCATCTCTTTCGCATATGTAGCCTCCCATAAAAACAAACTTTCATCCTAGCGTGCTATAAAAAAGCTTCCACCTATCATGCAATAAGAAACCCTACAAATGTACAATGAATAACACGACTCAAAACAAGAATCCAATTGGAAACGAAAATCTAATTTGAAACACATAATCTACTATTTACATTACCTTGAACTACAAATCTAGTATTTACATATTTACATTTATACAAAATTGGTCCAAATAAACGCACCGCGTTACAACACTATAGGGTTAAACTGTCTACGGGAAAAAAGTTTCACATTTTAATGCGCTGTTTGCTGGCAATACCCAAGGCTGCTGCAAATCAACTAATAACGCTGTCAAATTTTCTATACATCACAGAGTTTTTATAATTGGCGATGCATAGGTGGATTCAACATCAGGTGGCAGGGTAATCGCATGAAAAATCAGTCTTTTTATTTTAATGCATACTTAAAACAAAACGTTCAAATCAAAGATGCTGGCATTTGGATATGAAGAAGAGGTTCGGAAATAAGGAGTGTATCGAAAAGTAGTTATAAACATTCGATGCGTTATTACGCATAAACTACTGTATATATTTTTAGCGTGTAAGCGCCATTTGCTTTGTTTACATGTCAAAAATGATTATTCGGTTCATTCATTTCCGTTGATAAAGTTGTATTCAAAATGTCGCGAATTGAATTTGAGACTAAAAAGAAAATTCTGCACACTTGGTGCACCGAAAAGGGTGTTACTTACAACCAGATTGCGAAAAGAGTAAATGTTCACCCGGCAAGTGTAAAACGCATCATCGAAAAGTTTGGTAAGGAGTGCTCCCTCAAGGATTTACCAAGAAGTGGCCGGAAACCCGGCTCCAGCAACCCCGATTTGGACCAAAAAGTTGTGGATTATATTCAACGGAACAAATCTGCCTCTACTCGCGATCTAGCCAAGAAGTTCAGGACCAGCATCGGAATGATTCAACAAATCAAGCGCAGGAATGACTTGAAGACGTACAAAAAGCAGAAAGTGCCCAAACAAACTCCGGAACAAAAAGTCTCGTGCCAAAACCAGGGCTCGAAAGCTGTACAGCTGCATTTTGGACAATGTCGACCAGTGCATTTTGATGGATGACGAAACATACGTTAAAGAAGATTCAAGAACGCTACCGGGGCCGCAGTTTTATACTAAATCTGTTGGGGAACGTGTGCCAACCGCAGATACGACTGTTGCGATGGAGAAATTCGGTCAGAAGGTGCTCATTTGGCAAGCTATTTGCACATGTGGCTTGCGTTCTTCAATTTTCTATACAAAAGGAACTATAAATGCTGAGATTTATCAAAAGGAATGTTTGAAGAACAGGTTGCTACCATTGTATAGAAAGCACCAGTCCCCTCCTCTCTTCTGGCCAGATTTGGCATCGGCACATTACGCCAAATCCACTCTACAGTGGCTGACGGAGAATAACATCAAGTTCGTGAAAAAGACATCAACCCACCAAACTGTCCCCAGTTGCGACCGATCGAACGCTATTGGGCAATAGTCAAGCGTATATTTAAGAAGGATGGTACAGTGTCCCAAAACATGACCGATTTTAAGAAAAATTGGGCAGCGGCATCAGGAAGTGCACAAAGGTCACTGTGCAGAATTTGATGGCAGGTGTCAAATCAAAGGTACGGGCATTCTACAGAAATGAACATGATGACTAGTTTTCCGTTTGGATCTTTTGTAAACATGTTAAGCTATAATAAACTGAAATAGTATGTTAATTTTAACCATGTTTTCATGCCTATTTTATTATTTGGAAGTTTATAACTGCTCTTCGATACACTCCTTAGAATATTGTTGAAACAAAGCCACTATTATGTTCTTCGTTGCGAAGAATTTCTGGCGCCCATTTTTCTAATTCAGTCTTTTTTAATTCCTGGTCAACTCCACTCCTGCAAGGAACATTTAACTTTAGAAATACAAAATTGGATCAAGCACAACGTGCAGT
>JASCZW010011783.1:0-30837 GCA_034211315.2 Aedes japonicus
ATGTTTGACGGAGTGAAATGCAAGCTGTGTACAATCCTTAGAACAAATAAAACATCGTACACTGTGCAGCTCAGCTTCTTCCATCTACTGTTGCACTCATTCTGACATCACCGGAGTGATTTTATCAGAAGGTGACACAATCCACTTTGGTAACACTAATTACGGTCGTAGGTCCAGTTTCCAGAACGTTGATCACGACGGTCCTTATGTTGTTTACTTCATATGTTCCGAAGCACCACTATACATTTGGCACCCAGCGAATCATTTACCACCACTATGCAAAGCAGTTTGTTTTAATATCAGAACGAAAGCAACAACATCATCACTTTCACCCCACGTGCCTCCAAAACTGTTTTTCTTCTTTCTTTTTCTTCCGCCTTCAGTTGCACGATTCATCCATTTATTCTCCGGAGCAATCCACTCGTTTATGCCCTGTTTCACAACCATGACATTTGAAGGGAAATTTTCCGCTCCTTTGCAGCAAAGCTTGCCCGGTTCAAGCCTTTGTTCTCCAATATACTGGCGCTTCATGTCCTCACCGAGTAAGGTGTCTCGATTTAACGAACTCCATAGAGCACCGTTTGCTGGAAGCGTCTCCACACTCGTAATCAGCTGATCGTATGACCTTGGCATGGACTGCAATAAGAAAACACCATTACCGGCTCATCAAAACTGAATTTCGCTGATCGTGTGTTCCTGAACAATCTTCTCGAATGACAGAATATGCTGCTCCATCGGAAAAATGTCACTAAATTTCATGCCAGGCCAACGTTTGAGCAAGAAAAACACCCGGAATCACCTTCTGCTCGAACGCATGTTGGTGGTGCAACCGCCCACAAATAGCCTTTGGAGACGTTTTCCCACGGTATGTATTAGTGCTGGGAGTCCGCTATCTCCATTAATCAGGACTGACGGCATATTTAGCATCTCTTTGCTTCCGCTTCATCCGCTGTTTTCTCCTCTTTTTCCACCTTTGTGCTGCCCTATCTGCTGAGTCTTCCGCAAAACCTCGTTGCCCTCCAGCAGTTCTTTCATACAATGCAACAAACCCAACTCTTCCAGGCAAGCCACGCGCGCAAGCTCCACGCTCGAGTAATTTTTTCTTCCGTCGAACAAATAGACTTCCTTCGTACGCAGATCATCCTCCATTGCCTCGAATGCAAATGGTGTCGCCTTCTGGGCAGCCTGCCGGATAAAGTTTTACACCGTACTTTCCTTTTTACTCGCGATCCGAATTTAATGACTCTACACCTTTTCACGTAAATTTTTCTTCTTTAAAACAAACTCGGCAGTTTATGAAAAACTACTCTATGTTCATAACGTCCATAAATCCGACGAGAAATACAAAAAACACTATAAGTCGTTACGAAGTCAAGTGTTTCTGGTAATAAAAGAAAACATCAAGAGCAAATACATGTCAAATAGCGCAACTGCATAGTACACTGTAAAACACAACACATTAAGTTTTGAGCTCTCCGTAGCTCCAGTCTGGTTTGCACAACAGTCCGAACTATCGTCATAGCAACTCAGGCAACGTCAGCAGTTGGATGAAATTTCAATCAAACAAACTCCCTAGCTGTAAAAATCATGTTTATCGTAAAAATCAGTACAGCTGCCTGCTTAAGTGGCTCATGGCGCATCTCAAATCTTTTGCTTTTAATGTGTCGACAGTCTTTGGGCAGATAATACAGGAAATCAATTATCTTGATACGAATTGTTCTCGCTCCGAGCATCGTGATACACGGTCTGAAATATTAGCAAATGATGTGTCTTCGTAAGAATTAGCAACTCGGCTCGGCTCGCACCTGGGTACTGCAGTTGCGATTTACCTCATCGTTTGCGCCTTCTTTCGAATGATGGCTGGGCTACGAACCTGGCGAACTGCTGAGGGCGACTGGCTCGAAGTGCATTTACTACTTATCGAGCAGCTGCGCATCCACCATAGGGGGCAGCCCATATGTGCAAAAAGTCGTCGGCATAAGGTCGTTTGGCATAAATTCGTTCGCGATATAATGTCATTTGGCATAACCATAATTTGATGCTAGTTGGTTCATTTGGCATGAAGGCCGTTTGTGCAATGACCATTTGGCAGAACACTTTGAAATAACACACAACATACAACAGCGATCAAGAGTACCTTAGCGCAATAGCAGCCAACTTAGCCAACATTTTCATTCGAAACAATATTTTTCAAACAGTAATCAATGGTAAATAGCCATTATTCCAACTCTATGTCTACTGAATTTTGAATATCCAAGCTATGCCAAGTTATAATTATGCCAACTACCAGCTTTCATTTTCCAATATTTATACCAAATGTGTTATTATGCTAAACGGCCTTTATGTCAAATGACCATTGTTTATCCAACATCTTATGCCAAATGACATTATGCCAAACGACTTTATGCCAAATGGCCTTATGCCAAACGACGTTATGGGATAGCCATCGGCTGCTCAGTCATCACCTTCACCGCTTCAAGGGTTACGAACTCATGGAACTGCTAGCTTAGGAAGCAAGTCACGGCGTTTCTGTGTTAGGACGTACGGTGCATTATAATTAATCACTGAAGGCGAAGAACAACGCGCGAGTAGGTACGACATCTCCTTGAAGTGTGGGTGCTGTTTTTCAATAGTGTCACAATTCTCTGAATGATTACGGCGGACTTGGCTTCACATGATCCCGTTCATCTCGCTCAAATTTGGGATGAACGTAAACTATCCAGATGTAACTCTAGATCCGGCCCCGGTGGCTCAACGGGATCGCGCTCAGCGTTAATTTGAGAACGTATCACAAGAATGCATGGGCGCCGACCGGCGACCTCGCGTGATCGAAGCTGGAACAACGCACGGATCGAATTATCCCCTGCTCTGGCTTGAATGAACCAGCAAGTTTTTTTTATCCCAGATCGCACTACCTGCCGCACCATGCGAGACCTCAAGCCAGCCGGCCCAATCAGCGCCAGCCGTTTCCTGGCACTCAAAGTTCGTCCGACTCTCGCGGTTCAGGTGGGTGGGTCTCCCAACCTCTTTCGTTCAGGCAGCATGCACTCGCCGCGTGTTTCCGCTCAATCATCCTCCGTGTTCTAGTGCCTGCAATAAACATCCATTAAGCCAACTACGCCTAAGTTTTGCAAACTGGACACCACGACGCGCAATTGCCACAAGGTCTAAGGAAGCCCCTTGTCCACTCAACGCAGTCGTGCCCCACCTGCCAGCGATAAGCAGCCGTCCCGGTCCTGTTTTTTGAGTTGCGAGACGGGGACTTCCGGACCTCTGTTTCAGGAAAGTTTACTGCTTTTGGGTAGGGTAGGGTGTCAATTGAAAATCTAAAAATAAACGACCGTCACGAAATATCGTTACAAATTAAACGCTAATAACTTAATAAATGCACAACCAATTTTCAAGATGTTTACATCAATCGATTGGAAATTTTTCCGCGTATCAACTCAATATCAAACATTATCCGTTAACATTTTTAAACTACTGAAAATAACCAAAACAAGAGGTGATGTCTTATAATGCCGAGTTTTCAGAGTAAATCTACTAAATGCGTTGTTAATTCCTATCACAGACTTCATATTTAAGTATGGAACGTCTTATACGTGTCAGTGAACGATATAAAAAGGGGACACCTTGAAATTTTCTATTCATTCTCGATCGGTATTGTTCTAGCGACACTGAAAGTTTTTCGGTTCCATTTCGTCTGCTCTTCGGTGTGCGAGGTGCACCGTATCCCGCTGCTCCCTCCTAGAGGATGGAGATAGAGGAGACGCCACCCGATGTGGCTGGTACGTCCGCAACAAAAGGTGCGGAAGAAGCCCGACGTCGACGCCGGGACGTGAATCAGCGGACTGCTGAGTAGCAACGCCTTAGCTGCGCTGGCGAACGTACCCAAGAATTGCAGCCACACCGAGTAACGGACACCAGGCAAGGTGGAGCCCTGCCGCGTGTTTGACGTGTAAAATCACCAGGTTCTGGCACAAGGATCCATTGCTCCACCACCGACGACTGCAATAAGTGGCGCAAGTATCTCGATGATCTGGGATTCGAGTGCTTCACGCATGACAAGCCATCCGATCGGCCCTACCGCGTGGTTCTAGCGAGGTCTTCCACTGGTGGCACTGGAAATCCTCATCAATCGACGGAGGAGGAACACGACCCGGATGCCAAAGCTGTGCACATCATCAGACGAAAAGGTGAATTTGCAACCCAAGATGAGGCTCTTCTATCTGGTTCACTTCGACAAAGCGTACACCGAACCTCATTCAACCAAACTGCGCGAGTTAGCAAGGTTGGTTGGTGGATCCCAGGACGTTGGGAGGCGTACCAAAACAAGCGCGCGGATGTTACGGAAGGTGCGCGTGCTGCCTCGTACCACGGCCGCGGTACCCGGAACCGTCACCTTAGGAAAAGGTGCGTCAACTGCGTGGCGGAACTCACGACACCGAAGAGTGCCCGCCGAAAGCATCCTCCCGCCAAACGGTGCGCTTAACTGGTGGCGTAGTGTGCCCACCTCCAGCTGCGGACCGGCAGCCGCCCGAAACGAGCCGAGTTTCTTCTGAACGCTGACAAAGACAATTCCTCGGCCAGTCCAGAAGGGCCGAAAGCAATCCACAAGACGCCCACCAGCTCCTGTCTTGAGTGATGCAAACTTACCTCAGCGCCGCCGAACAGTCTCGACACCCGCTGGGACTCTGGGTTCGTGGTCCTCAGCCCACCCAGGTGATAAAACCAACAAAGGCGCGTACCTGACCTCGAATCCAGAGCTGGTGGGGCCGCCGCTCCAACCGACTCCCCTTCCGAGGAAAACAACATGCCCACAAAGCCCAGCGCCGAGCTGTGGACCATCCTTTGCGGAATTCCGTGGAAGAACTTCGCGGTGCAGTGACAAAATCGGAACCGAAGTGGAGGTCCCAGGGAGTATATGGTGCGGGCATGGGTCAACTGGAGCCCCGCACCATCCGTGTCTCCAACCGGAATGCCTGCTCTGCGTAAGGGCGAAAGAGCTCGAGCTGGAAAACTTCCTTCCCAGCAAAAGATCGACGTGGGAGATGATCTTGAGACCCCGGCTAAACCCGAAAATCAACTTCGCTCTGGCCATCATTGAAAAGGCATCCGGTACGAAATACGCTACCGCACCCGAAGACCAACGTCACCGAAGCCATCGGCGTGAAAATGGCATCGCCCACTCTGGAGACATCACGATCTTCGCCGTTTACATGCCTCGGCAGTGCGGTGTTGACAGCGAGTGGCAATTCTCCCAACGCTTCGTGGAAGACCCCGAGTAGTCTCACCATCAACCATCGACATCCCCGTCTGCAGTGGCCGGCGATCTCAATGCTCGCCACATCCTGGGGAGAAATCATTCGGCCAACAAGAACGGCAACGCCTTCTGGCTGACCACCTTAGCTCAGGTATGCGTGCTATCCACTTCCCAGACGATCCGACCTTCCTATCCCAGCTGGAAGAATATCCACCTCAGATGTGTTTCTATCCGACTTGGCACTGTCAGTGCCGGTCACACATCACGAGCTAAGCTTCGACCACTACCCGGTGGTGTGCGAACTGGACTGCAATCCAACACCAGCCCCGCTGACGATGAGATTACCACCGAGTCAACTAGGTGGACTTCAGTCGTCGGGTGGATTCTCCTTCCTGATGACCCGGACGTATCGTCAGTCGATGCCATCGACAACCAACTCGGGCTATTCGAGGAAGCAGTCCACGCCGCAGAGGAAGCCTGCATCCGATGGGTACCAGTGAGGAAGCAATACACGAAGATCGATCGCTACACTCGACAACTCATCCAGCAACGGAACACAGTTCGTCGACAATTTCAACGTGCCGGATGCCTGATCAAGAAGGAAGAACTTCCATTCTCAGCCATCAGATTAGTGGTCGAACGTCGGCCATTAGAACCGCCAGTTTCTCCAACAGCATCGCAACAAATGAACGACCATTCGAGACCATTCTGAAGGTGACAAAGGTTCTTAAACAGATACCTAAAGGAGTCCCGCCACTGAAGGATGACAATGGAGACATCATGGTAACCCCGTCGGAGAAGGCCAACGCAATCGCCAACAAACTAGTGGAGGCTCACAACCTCGATGCCAACATGGTGAGTCCCCATGAAGCTGCTGTTCAGCAATCCATCTGGCCAGCTCGTGGAGCAAGTCGATAACGAACGTTTCGTCGGCCAAGTGACGGAAAGTCCTTATTCTTAAACCTGGCAAGGACCCTACTGCCCCTACAAGCTACCGACCTATCACATTGCTGTCGGCTGTCAGCAAACTGTTCGAGCGGCTCATCCTCCAGCGGCTGATGCTACACGTTGACGAGAACCGCGTCATAATACCGGAGCAATTCGGTTTCAGACGGGTCACTCTACCGTCTACCAGCTGGTCCGTGTGGAAAATATTATCCACCGCAACAACGCACTTTCCACCAACACGGCCATGGTCCTCCTAGACGTGGAAAAAGCTTTGGACAACGTGTGGCACGACGGTTTGATCCACAAGCTTGTGCAGGCGAACTTCCCGAGCTACCTGACGAGGATGGTAAGGAGCTACCTAACCGACCAAACATTCCGGAAATTTTTTGCAGGAGCATCGTCCGAGTCGAAAACGATCCCAGCCGGTGTGCCCCAAGGTAGCCTCCTAGGCCCCATTCTGTACAATCTGTACACTTCGGACGTCCCTCAACTTCCAGCTGGCTGCCGTCTGGCGCAGTACGCGGACGACAGTGTAATCATGGCAAACGGTCGAATGCCAATGAAATACCGGTCCCGGTTACAACAAGGGGTGACCGCGTACGTGACGTACCTCAGCAGCTGGAAGATTAAAGTCAACGAAGGAAATACCTAAGCTATCCTGTTCCGGCATCGACCATCGCCGAAACTTCTGCCTCCACCCGATTGCTTCATCCGGGTAAACGGATGCCCCGTTGATTGGATGGATGACGTCCGATACCTGGGGGTCACCATCGACAACAAAAGGAACTACCGTGTTCACACAGACTACCTGCGGAACAAGTGCATCGGTCTGCTCAAAGCACTTTATCCGTTGATAAATCGACGGTCCCGGCTATCGCAGCGCAACAAACTGGCCGTTTTCAAGGCAATTATCGCCCGGTGGTGAACTACGCCATGCCTGTGTGGGGGATGTTGTGATTACTGGCAACCCTGCACACACAAAAGAACATAAATAAAGTGACGCTTGTAAAGTTAACACGTTTCTGTTTTATTCCTTCTACGATCTCATCATTGGGCGACAAGAATGGGATTAAATTGATTGAATTCGATTGGTAATTGTTTCAATACGGACAAAATAAGTGGAAAAAATAAAAGTAAATCGCGGAAAGCTGGAAATTTTCTAATAGTGAAATTTTTGCAGCAGCCGGAAAGTATAACCTCGAAGAGTGCAAAATTCGCAGCCGCGAAAAGTAGAAGAAGAAACAAAAGGTGCGGAAAATGAACACAAGCAAATCAACCGTACCACCATTTGACGTGGTGGACAGTACTTCGATTGGGAGCCGCTGGATGAAATGGAAGCGTTCGTTTGAGTTATTCTTGGACGTTAATTGTATAGCTCTGCCCTCTCGGAAGCGGTTTCATCTGCTTCACTACGCTGGTCCGGAAGTGCAGGACATATTCTTCAATATCCAAGGGCACGATGCAAATCCCCCGGCGGGTTCTGACGTTTATAAAGAAGCTGTTCGTTTGCTGGATGTCCATTTTGCACCGCTAAATAACACACCGTATGAACGATGCGTCTTCCGGAAGATGGAACAATTGGAAAGTGAAACAGTCGAAAAATTCATTCATCGTCTGCGAGATCAGGCTAGACTTTGCGGTTATGGAGCTGCTTTGGAAATGCGGATTACCGAACAAGTATTCGATAAGTGTTGTCTCGATGCTCTACGTGAGGCGATATTAAAGAAGAAGCTGATGACAATTCAGGAAATTGCGGATGAAGGTCGGATTCTGGAAACGGTGTTGAGGAACCGAGAGCAAATGAAGAAACCGGTAGAAGAAGGCTCTGTAAACTTGGTGAAGAAAAGTGATCGCTACGACGTATGTTTCCGATGTGGAAACCACGGACACTTTGCGAACGATAAAAAATGTCCAGCCAAGTCCAAGGTATGCGACAAATGTGGAATCTTGGGCCACTTTAAGAAAATGTGCAAAACCAAAACAGTGAAGGCAACGTCAAGCAAATCTCGGGTACACCAAGTTCAGGAGGGTTACGGCTCTGTTTCGGATTCGTCTGAGAGTGGAGATGACGATGCAAGACACACCGACGTTCAGCATGTTTATGCAACTGGTGTATTTTCGGACAATGTAACTTGTTATGTCGGTGGCGTGGAACTTAGTTGGATTGTAGACTCCGGGGCACACGTAAATGTGATTACTTGTGGAACGTGGAAATGGCTAATAGGACAAGGCTGTGTGGTGAGCAAAGAAGAAAATTCGGACAAGGAGTTGCGAGTGTATGGAGATGGAAAACTGAAAGTGAAAAAAATTATTAAAACCGATATTTCAACAAAGAACAATAGAGTGCATCATGAAATCTATGTCGTCGAGGGAAACAAAGGAGCAAATCTGTTAAGCAAAAAGACGTCGATGGAGCTTGGGATCCTCGAAATTCATGGTGAAGTGTGCAGTGTTACTGAAACGGAAAAATGCTTAATCGGGAAACTGAAGGACGTCCAGGTTGACATCAAAATTGACCGTTCCGTAACTCCCATGCAACAACCTTGTCGACGGCTTCCGATTCCATTGAAGAAGCTGGTCGACGAACGAATCGAAGACTTGTTGAATCAGGACATCATTGAACCTGCACCACTCAATATCACTTGGGCATCGCCGTTAGTTGTTACTGTTAAAGACAACGGAAAAAATGTGAGGCTCTGTGTGGACATGAGGAAAGCCAATAAGGCGATTATCCCGGAAAAACATCCTCTGCCAACGTTCGACGAAATTATGCCCCACTTGGAGGGCTGCAATACGTTCAGTAAAGTGGATCTCGTAAAGGCATTTCATCAAATTGAACTTTCGCCTAGCTCTAGGGAAATTACAACTTTTGTAACACCAGATGCCTATTATCGTTACAAAAGATTAATGTTCGGCATGAGCGTTGCCCCCGAGATTTTTCAACGATGTATTGAGAGAGTGTTGAAAGGTTTAAAAGGAGTCAAAGTCTTCATAGACGATATGCTGGTGAACGGGTCCTCCAAAGAAGAGCACGACAGAAGACTCAAAGCGGTTATCGATCGCCTGTGCGAACATGGTCTCACCATCAACAAATCAAAGTGCGAATTTGGGAAAACAACGGTATGCTTCATGGGACATCAACTTTCTACTGATGGAATCCTACCCGCTAACGACAAGGTAATTGCAATCCAGAACTTCCGTCGTCCTCAAAGTGTCACCGAAATGCGTAGTTTCTTGGGTCTGGTGAACTACGTGGAAAAATTCATTCCAAAGCTGTCATCCGTCACTGCTCCGCTTAGAGAAATGATCGTGAAAGGGAACAAATTCCATTGGTCTAAAGATGCGAAGAGATCCTTCAACGAAATCAAGAGCTCTATGTCCAATCCACAAAATCTAGCTTTCTACAATCCTAGCCATCCAACAATGCTAGTGACGGACGCCAGTGACAAAGGGCTCGGCGCTGTTCTACTGCAATCAGTGAAATCTAAACTCAGGCCTATTAGCTACGCCAGTAAGAGCTTATCCAAAACCGAACACATCTTCAGCGAATCATCACACCCAAATCAACGGCAGGAGAGATGGATACTACGTATGCAATCCTATCGATTTTCGGTTGTCCATGTTCCGGGTGAAGTCAATATCGCTGATCCATTATAAAGGCTATGTGATGCAGCTAGATCCACTACATTTGACAAGACAACGGAGGAATCCTTGGGACTGATAGTTGAGATGAATAAACCAGCAGCCATTACGATGAACGAGATAATACGCCACTCACAGGATGATGCAGAAATTCAAAAAGTGAAGCAAGCACTTCTGGATGACCACTGGGACGGGAGCCTCAAAGGATTTGTACCGTTTAAAACCGAGTTCTGCTTCGTCAAGGAAATTTTGCTAAGGAAAAACAAAATAGTTATTCCTGAGGACTTGCGATCAACATTACTGGAACTTTCGCATATTTGACATCCGGGAAAGGAAAAGATGAAACGGCGTTTACGCTCCGCTGTTTGGTGGCCAGGACTAGATGCCGATGTCGAGAAGTTTAACCGAAAATGTGTGGAATGCCAAATGGTTGGACCGTTGAATAAACCGGAACCGCTTCGTTTACGGGAAATGCCATCAGCTCCGTGGGTGCATTTGAGTGCTGACTTTCTCGGTCCTCTCCCAAATGGTAAATATATCTTCGTGCTAGTAGATTTGTACAGTCGCTTTGTAATTGCCGAGTTTACGACCCACACTACGTCGTCTGATGTTATAAAAATCTTGAAGCAAATTGGGACAACCGACAACGCGAAAAAATTTTCGAGTCAAGAACTCAAGGACTACTGCGTTGATTATGGCATAAAACTTACTCACACAACACCTTACTGGCCTGCTGCAAACGGCGAAGTTGAGCGGCAGAACCGTTCGCTTATGAAGGTACTCAAGATTAGTCAGTGCCAGGGCACCAATATGGAAAGTGCGCTACAAGATTACTTGTATATGTATTCGGTGACAGCTCATAGTGTAACCGGAGTTGCACCTGCGACACTGATGTTCGGACGCCGATTTCGAGACCTGTTTCCACACATGCAGGATGAAGTCATCTTCGACGAGGAACTGCGAGACAGGGACGTCGTTATTAAGCACGGAGCAAAGGAAAATAGAGATAGGAAAGTTGGAGCAAAAGAAACAACAATTAGAGTTGGTGACGATGTTTTGATGAAGAATATGCAGCCTCATAATAAGTTAACCCCTACATTTTTGCCCACACCCGCAACGGTTGTCGAGAAGAGCGGTAGTATGGTGACCGTTCAAACATCTTGTGGTCAAAGGTATAAGCGTAATACATCTCATCTAAAGGCTTTGAGACCATCTGTCAACGGAGCTCCAGAAGATCAAAGTGTAACTGAATTCGAATCCTCCGTGACGCCAACAGAATGTTCTTCTTCAGACTCGAGACCACGTAGGGAAATCATTCTTCCTAAACGTTACGACGATTATTCCATGGAATAGTTTAACTAACATTTAAACATGTTTACATTTTCAAAATGAAATAAGAGAGATATGTTGTGATTACTGGCAACCCTGCACACACAAAAGAACATAAATAAAGTTACGCTTGTAAAGTTAACACGTTTCTGTTTTATTCCTTCTACGATCTCAACAGGGGACTTGCGCAGAAACCCACATCAAGAAGCTCCAAGTCGTCCAAAATCGGTTGCTCCGATTAATTCTCGACGCCAACCCCAGAACAAGGACCACCGAGCTACATCGTGTCGCTGACTTTAAGACAGTGAAAGAGCGCATCGAAGAATCTATTGATACTTTTATAGAAAACTGCCGCCATTCAGAGAATCCGCTCATCCGGGCGATTGCCGAATAACTAGAACATTTTTTAAAATTATTAGGTTAAGTAGAATATCAAATTAAAACAAATTTTGCTGTGCAAATACATGGTCATGTCCGTTGTAATCTTTGCGAAAGGAGCTACGGCCAATTTAATTTCGAGATAGTTTGTTTGATTTGAACTTTTCTTTAAATGAGTTTCGAAAAATCGATCATTTCTTGATTGATTTATTTTTGAGATTTCCGCTCCAAACAACTACAAGTTTTTTACAATTGCCATTTTATTTATTCAAGTATTAAAAATTGTACAAAGAAAACATGAAAATTATTCGTGTACATGTTCATCTATCGGTTTCGAGAAATTTAAAAAAAAAATGCGTTCCGGCAAATACCGAGTAATTTCCTATCACGGACAACGTTTTGTTTCTCGAACATGATAGTACGAAGTAACATTTGCTGCACATGCCAATGAGTACCGTTATAAATAATTGTTCTGTTGTGTTAACGATTCGCTTTGGATAGTGTTTTACTTCTAGGAAAAAATAAGTTTTGAGAAACTGTGAAAGCGAGAATAAGTACGATGCCTAATCGTTTTGATGGCTACCGTATGCGCAAATTTCGGAAGCGCGTTAAGATCGAACAAACGAAAATTCTTCTAAACGACCATGTACCGTTGACGAGCGAGCTTGTGGTTATCGGGCGAAACTGAAAGCAGCCAGAAGTTTGTTTTACCAACGACTGGTTGGGACGCTGGAGTAGAACCTTCAACTCGAGGCTGTATCATCATTTAAAGCTTTCTAAAGAGTGTACAATAAAATTTTCTAATATACAGCTGATCTAACGATTTATTAGTACCACATCCACACTACTTTGATCCGACGGAAAGGGTAGGGGTCAAATGAAAATTTGAAAATAACTGAAACATAAAAATTTCTCAATAGATTTTCGAGATTATTGCTTCAATCAGTTGGAGTTTTTCCCGACTGTCAACATACAAAAATATCATTAATTTTTTACTTTGAATTTCCAAACAGACCCTGAACAATTTGTAACGCGATACGGATAATGGTCTCCAGCTGATCGATCATATCAATACCATCACTACAGCCAGCACAACCGTTGCTCTTGCATCATGGCCACATTCCATCCAAGCGTGAATTTCCAGGGCTGTTAAAGAATTTCTAAGAAGCGAATCACAGAATGTTCTAACCTAATTATTCACTTACTTATGCTGGCTCAACGTCCCATTAGAACAATACCTGCGTTGCAATGTTCCGCTACGAAACTGAAGAAACTAATCAAATGAGTCTACGTCAACTGGTCGTGTGTTATACACAACCCCACTAATTTTTTATTCAATCCCAAACTGGATCAGGTTTCTCTAGATTGGGCCAACTTCTTGTTTGTTGAATGTCGGTGTGTTTTCTCTATTTGTAACTTATATCTGGTTGAGGATCGTACAGTTAATAAATTCGGGTATCGCAGGCTGGAACTTTCGACCTCAATTCAAAAATGAAAACGGTATAACTGAAACTAAGCTAGAGCCAACAGGACGAGTGAATTATCTTATTACAAAAGTAAGTCATAGTCGTTTGCAACTGAGTAACGTAGATTCTATCGCTGAATTAGAATTTGCAGCCGCGAACGCATGACTCCCGTCAGTATATGTACTATCTGTTTCGATCAAATATTTCTTGAAGAGCATGTTTTTCAAGGCGATTCGGATGAAGTTGTTACTACTTTCTCTATTTTTGAACATACAGTTTTAATGGGTCCTTCAAACACGTGTAAAAATAAACATGATACTCCACTTTTATTAAATTACCTATGAACCTATGTAAATATTTAGCAGAAAACGTGTGTAACTTAAAAAAAAACAAAACAACATGGGATTGTCGCGCTTCGGGGGGTTGACCCAAAAGCCTTATTGCAAAGAACAAGGTAGGTAATTGAAAGCCCCTTGTTTCGATTGCTACAGCAAAACCAAAATGCAGACAAAATATCTTTTCCTGATCATCTTCCGTGGAGACCAAGACAATCTTGTTCAACTTATAATCTTACCGAAACTAAACTCACATCCACGCGCTCTTTATTCGGCATTGGCATCAGGGTGCCTTTCGAGTAGCATTGCCACGCCTTGTCCACCAGCAGCACAGGCCGCCACAAGACCCAGCTGACCGTTTTCACGCACCAATCGGTTGGCCTGTAAGGAAGGACAGTTATAGAACAATCACAAACTTAGGGGAAAAGAAATGACTCACAGTGTGCATGCAAAGCCGAACGCCGGTTGCTGCGAACGGGTGACCAATCGAGAGCGATCCACCCCAGTTGTTCCACTTGCTCATATCGGGCATGCCCACCTTCTCACTCAGTCCGAGGTAGTTTTTGCAGAAGTAGTCCGAGTCGAGTGCCTTCAAATTGGCAATGATTTGGCCCTGAAGTTTAATATTTCGAGTGATTAGCAGTGAATGTGGTTAGAAAGACAAGGGTGATGCTTACAGCAAACGCTTCGTGTATTTCCCACGAATCGATATCCTTCATGGTGAGTCCGGCCTTCTTCAGCAGCTTTGGGATGCCATAAGCAGGTCCCAACAGCAACTGGTCGATGGGATCCTGAGAGACGTACAGGAAGTCTCGCAGATAAGCCTTTGGACGGAGTCCAAGGGCCTTTGCCTTTTCCTCGGTCATAATGAGACAAGCCGAAGCTCCGTCTGTAAGGAAGGACGCATTCGCTGCCGTTACGGTTCCGTATGGCTTAACAAAAGCTGGTCTCAGCTTTGCCAGGGCTTCCTTGCTCGAAACACGGATACCATTATCCTTTTCTACGGTTTTGGCCACCCCAGATACTTTGTATGGGACCAGATCGGTGAAGTAACCCTTTTCCTGCGCTTCCTTGGCCAAAGTGTGGGATCGCAGTGCGTAGTCGTCCTGCTCTTGACGGGAAGCATTGAAAGAAGCAGCGAGACGATCAGCCGAATGACCCATGGTTTCTCCAGATGAGAACTCGGCAACAGCTGGAAGTTCCGGAACGAAGAAATCAGGCCGGATGGAAGCTAGCAACTGCAGACGCTGGCCAGCAGTCTTCGCCTTGTTGGCCTTAAGCATCAGGGATCGCATTTTGCGGCTGTGACGGATTGGCACATCGGACATGAACTCGACGCCTCCAGCGACGATCGCATCGTATGTACCGGTGGCAATGAGACCCATTCCAGTGGTGATGGCCTGGTTGGAACTGATGCAAGCCATAGTCACCGTATGAGCAGGGGTTTTATTACTGAAACCAGCAGCCAGAGCAGCCTCGCGGGCAATGTTGGATGTTTTGACCTCCTGGATCACAGTACCGTAGACAATGTAGTCGACGACTTCCTTGTCAAGCTTAGTTTTACGCAATAAGCTCCTAAAATTGTTAGTTGTATATAAAATGTGCATTTGGGAATTAGATAACAACATACAGCAACGAATGACGGGCCAGCTCATGTGGCATCAGCTTCGAGTAATCGGTTCCGGACAACAGGAACGGAGTTCGGACTCCGTCCACCAGTACGACATTTTTGCCGGTCTTATCGGGAAGCTTCCTCGGTTCGTACGCGGCTCCTGTGGTGCTGATACTCCTTAGAGCTGAAATTGCAACAAAAATAGACCGTGGTTATCAAATCTTATCAGGTGGAAAACGTGACGATCCTTATCAGAGCGCCGACAGATTCCGACTACTGATAATGCAAAGTTGCACACTCCAGTGGCCAGTTCCAAATTTAACAAAACGGATTCTATCAGCACAATAGAACCGGAATAATCCTAATACAAGATGCAAGAGACGATCTAAGCTCAAAATGATCAAACAGCCGACCAACACAAACGCAATCGACTCAAGCCGTAAGCCTATTCATACGAGTGTGGTGACTCTGACTGATAATAAACGAACGTCTCAAACAAGCGAAGAGCGACAACAGAATGAACTTTGGACCCTTTTATATACCCTGTTATGTCTAATCTTGGATGTCTGTTTCAAATCGGATATTTAAAGGCCTCCAGATCACAATATACGTTAAAAGTTAGTCATTTTTCTCCAGTTAACATTAGTACAAATGAAAAGCACCCCAATAATTATGTGACCAATCCAAGCGG
Organism: Aedes japonicus; assembly: GCA_034211315.2. Taxonomy (NCBI): domain Eukaryota; kingdom Metazoa; phylum Arthropoda; class Insecta; order Diptera; family Culicidae; genus Aedes; species Aedes japonicus. The sequence goes on from JASCZW010011783.1 coordinate 15,665, forward strand.
ATCCAAAGTTCAGTTATCTGACCAAGGTGACGTAGTGTTTCAGCGGAGTACGCGAGAGAAATCCATTTTGTGCAATCGGAAATCGGGTAATGAATGTAGCAGAGCTTACCAGTTTTGGTGAGATTTCCAGATAGGACAGAACCGATTTTCGTCATTTGATATGCCATTGTTGATCCTCTAAACTTGTAACTTACTGTTTCGAAATCAAAATCAAAATAAAATTACACTTTACACGCTTCAAGTACGTGAGCAGAACGAAAGAGCGATCCGTTCGCGATGAAGAATGAAGCACAAATAAAATAATGGATCTCCTCCCGTTTGCGCCGTAGGCAAAGAGAGAAAGCGATAGAGGAAAATAACAAGATGAACCGAAGAAAGGAATGCACTTTTATGTCAAATGATTGACATTAAATGAAATTATTTCTGCGGTGGTGTCCCTGGGGATGAAAGTGAATTAATATAAAATAGATCACGTGCGATGAAAAACTCAAGCCTACACAGAAAAAAATCTTGTATGTAAAAACTACCATTTTACCCGACTATGCCTATCTTTAAAACTACCCTGAAATTTCAGTCCAATTTACTACGTTTATGGTTAAACCTTCAACATTTGTGGTATATTTGACAGACCTCATATTGATATCAACCGCACCATGGTGGATCTAATCGCAGGCATAGTAAAATCAAACGCATTTATAGTCAGCTGAAAATTGTTGGTGATTGCGCTTAATTTAACCCTCGAAATGGTAGTTTCTACTGCGGCTTTTTTTTGCGTGTAGTCATCGAAACCCCCCAATTATCGTAAAATTGAATATCAAATGTTTCCCTGGGTACACAGAGACAAATTTGATAGTCAATTTTACCATTATTGGGGGTTAGGATGACTATTGCAGTATAGTGATTTTGAACCGACTATGATCATGGTCAAAACTACCACTAAAAATAGTTGATCTTTTGCCATAATGTCGGAATAGTCCTTGCTACCATGATCATAGTCAAGAATGCCATGAACGTGATGAATTCGACCATTTTCATGGTTATTGTAACCATTATATGCGATAGTCATCCTGACCATGATTTAATTGTCGGTATAGCGATAGAATTTTTTTCAGAGTAGCGAGCGGTGGCGCTTAAGCCAAGCTATTTAGTACTATTAATGGAGAAAATGCCAATACAACACTCGAGCGTTTGTTCTCCTCTCTAAATTCAGTTGTGCCCTCTGGGAAGCTAGAGGATTAGTGTCAGGTCTTGCAAGCCTGCCGTAAAATAATGCAATCCGGAACAATCGGTAAAGCCATAGCGATGAAACAGAACTAGCGATTGGAAACTGAAGATCAGTCATAAGCATCCGCAAGCGGTCCGATCGCGAGGTTTGCCTTCGTAGCGCTGCAGGAAGAGTATTGGAAAAGATCTAAAAGAGCTGTGGCACGACACGCGAGGTGAGAACAGCTTTCATAGTGATGGGCGTAATGTAAGACGCACGTGATTTGGTGGTGGCCGATCAACAACAAAAAGTAGGCAGGCTGAGGATCAAGGGTCGGTTCTTAAACTTCAGCATTGTCATCGTGAAATAGCCCCAAGAATAGCCCGCTGTTCAGAAGCACTGATAATGATAAAAATGCTTTATACCCGTAGCTAGAACCTGAATATCGAGGTCAATACGATCGCTGCCTAATCCATGACGTCAAGATCATCTTAAGAGACTTAAATGCTCAGGTTGCCCGGGAGGAGGAGATTAGACCGGCTTTTGGAAAGTTAAGCGCTCACCAGTGGAGAAACTACAACGGCCAAATGCTTTGTTCAGACTACAGACTTGTAACATAATACAAGGGTGTTTTGAAAAGTATCTACATGGAAAATGTCATCAAGATAGCCTTGTATTATGTTACAACGCTGTTGTGTGAACAAAGCATTAAACACTGGCCAGACTGTGCAATTATGACAAGTTATAAGCCTATCTTGATGACGAATTTCTCGTTGAAATTATTTGACAACCGTTATAACATGTTATAACTCTGTAGTCTCAACAAGACATAAAACACTGGCCAGACTGAGCAGATGTAACGTATGTTATAAGCCGAATTTTTTGGCTGAGACTTCATTATTGTGGTTGTGTGTCTCTGCAACGTCCTCCGTTGAAACCACCATGCTCGAATCGCGAGCTTTTAAGCTTGTAGTACACTGTTTGTCCAATAGCCAAATATTTGGCACAGGCAGCTAGACAGCTGACAGATATCATAGATGTTTGTCAGATGCCTATCTGCCTATGACAAATATTTGGCTGATTGAACAAACAGTGTACTACAAGCTTTAGTTTGTCAAATGGAAAGAAATGCTGCACGTCGTACTTATAGTCACTAGATTCATAGTCTGGCGGATACAACAACGGGAGCCAATTCGAACTGTCAGTTGGCGGAGCCAATCGAGCATATCTCGAGTAATTCATATGTTAAGCGCCTAAAAGACATTTGTAAACAACGTTGATTTCTCACAAATTACGAGAATCCCACTATATCCTGCTAATCCATATGGTAGAACTAACATTCTTCTACCAAATGCTGCTTTCATTTTATAAGAGTGATTTAAGATTCAGGAGAAATTCTTATATATTTAAAGTCATTGTTTACAAATGGCTTTTGAAGACTCTAACATGAATTACTCGAGATATACTCGATTGGCTCCGCCAACTGACAGTTCAAATAGGCTCCCGTTGTTGTATCCGCTAGACTATGAATCTATAGATAGTGACTATAGTCGTACTATAGTATATAGATAGTGACTATGGTCGTACCATGGACCCAAGGGAAGGACGTAGTTGTGCCGAAGAAACAATGAAAAAGTTATGGATCATTATCGTACTAGAGAACCGGCCTCTAGTACTGTCAAAGTGCCATGTATACTAGATTAAATTCAATATTGCGTAGACGTGTTTTGGCGTGCACGAGTTATTATGACAGTAACGTTAAAGTTCCGGAAATTTATTTTGCGAGATTTTTGTTTAAGAGTTTGAAAGTGCGATGGCTTCCAAAAATGTTCCTATAGAATTTTATTCAGGTACCATGAAGCGTTTGAAGTTCCTTTTAAATTATTATTTGCACCATCACTGGGGGAGAACCTAGAGTAAGTTATATTCGGATGTAGTTATATGTTTGCATGAAACAGGGCGGTAATTCCAAATTAATTCTTGAATGCTGTTTTCACAAAGGTTTTTTATTTTCATTAGTCCCTCCAGGTCTGGATCAACCAGGGCGACATCATCCTCATCGGCTTGCGTGTTTACTAGGACCCGAAAGCGGTAGTCATTCTGAAGTACACACAGGACGAGGCACGAAATCTCAAGACGTACGGTGAGCTCCCGGAGTCTGTCCGCATCAACGACACAGTCACATTCGTCGACAACGATCTGGATGACGACGTCGAATTCGGCGACGAGTGCAGCTCGGAGAAGGAGGTGGACGCCGTGGACACTATATAATCGGTCACCACAAAAACTAACAGCACAGCTTTTAGCACCAGCAGCGTCAGCAGTAAAAGCAGTTAAACGTCAAACAAAAAAACCATCACCTCGTTATTTGTGCAGTATAGATACATTTTTAACAACTCCGATAAGTCCGATTAGCAAACGAGATCAAGAAGCTAATTTCAGTACGCAAAATCCCAGTTTGTATTCCACCACCGGAACTTATTAGTTTGTTAGAATAACAATTACAACACATGATGAAGTAGGAGCAGCATTTAAATTACTGAATGAGACAGGCAAATATACAGGTGCTATGTTTTATTTAGAATTTATGTTTTGTCATGAAATTCCCGGCCTTTGCGCCACTATTGAGAGAAACCCCGCCCACAACTAGCAGCCGAGTTAATATCAATCCTAATTGAGTTTATTGAATGCACCGCGGTTCTAAACATTTATTCCCATATGCTCTAGCGACAATGCGGTATAAAGGCTTGCAGTTGATTGTTTTGTTAACAAGAGTATTCATTAAAACTTTTTTTTTTAATCAAAGCATGTTTTTAAGTACAAATTTAGCAAAGGAATAAATCAGATTGTCCGCACGAAAAACAATTTGCTATATAGTCGAAACTGTATTTCGAATATAAGATATCACATTTTATGTTATTGTTATCGAACAGTTTAATTCTGCGGTTTAATCACGTTTTCACCATATAACCTCTATATTAACACATATTGTTATTGTTTGCCATATTGTCATTGAAAGGTTTATTATTGTCTGCACTTGGTCTGGATTATATACTATCTTTTTGACATAGAGTACGGGAAAAAATTTGTTCGTGAAAATTGCCATTTTTTATGGTAACCTAACTTAACCGCCTATTCAGCATATTGCTATTTGGCCTTTTACCATCTGACATATTGTTGAAACTATAGTGGAGATTGTTAGTTCATAGTTGTCAACTATAAGGGTAAATGGCGTAACAATAACGGAAGCGATCATCAACAATAAATTAAATGGTCCAGTAATGGTTTGTGATTTTGCATACCTAAGGATTCAGGCTCTTGTAGCTAGTCGTTTCACTTTAAATTTCAATTACGTCAAATCGTAACTCATCAGCCGGAGGTATTGTCATATTCAAATATATTGTAATACATTATTCGCCCCTCGATTCGCCCAAAGGGACAACAAACATGATTTTCAATAAATTGACTGCCTTTCGTCGTAGGAAGCTGAAATATATTTCTTTTCGGTTATGACTATATTCAAAAACAGTGGTTGTTTTCGATGAACATGCGTTATTGTTTTACATTGAAAATTGCTGAAAAAAGTTTATTTGCTAAAATATTATGTTTGATCAATTGTTCAATCGTTATTACTGATTGGAATAGAGTGCGTGCAATCACACCAACACGTGGGGAATGCGTGGCGGTTTCTATCATTACTCCCAAGAGTTTTCCGATTATCATTCGAAATTCCAGCAATGAGTGGCGGTGGCAGTGTCCAGGCGGATGATCTACCGTCTATAGTTGTGATTCAACAATCCTGTTGTTGTTGGCTCATGTCCGAACCGATAGTCGATCCAGCAACAACGGAAACCATGGTAAACGATGGTGATAATGATGTTGTTGTTGTTGCTTTGTGGCAATTTTTGCTGTAGATGCATTTGGAAGTTTAGCGACCACAAGACCAATGACAAAACCTTTAAAAAAGATTCCATGGTTGAGATAAAATATACATCTTATATAACTGCATTTGAAACTCTTAAACAAACAACTGCCACAGACCAAATCTAAGCCCCCAATTTGATCAATCATTTATCCTAACAACATAATTAAGTCTATCGGGTCTGGTTATTTAATAACTCCCACCGAACGTTTTGGCTTAGCTCAACAGCGATTGCGAAATAAGCCGAATAATCGGTGAGGGTTAATAGATTTAGATAAAACAATAATTTAACAGTTGTAGTTTTGGTTCGTTGGATTATTGGTTAATATAAAATAAATTCGAATTTCGACTAATACTCCGCCAATCGAACTTTATGACAAGCCCATGGAAGATATATGCTGCACAGAAAATACCTTAATTGATAACATGTTAATTTAGAATAAATTATGCAAACGATGAACGATGGGTTAGCGAAAACGCATCTTCGATTGAATGCAGTTGCCTCCAATTGACGGAATGAGACCTTTGGTACAAATAAAAGCGAAAAATCATTCAGTTCCTCTTCTCAAAAAATAGGTAAGTAAAGTAGGTAAGTAAGTTTACTTCCTTCATATTTTTTATCCAATATTCATCATTCTACGCGTATGTTTCTCGTCCTCAATCAACACATATTATGTGTTGCGTGATGTGATCCGTATTGAACTGATCGTACCGTCTGATGTATAGCTATCTCAGTATCACTGCTTGAATTGTTCATAGGTAAAGAAGAAGATAATATTCCACGGGCCCATGCGGACCGACGTCAGCACGAAACCCTTGTAAAACGCGCGGAAGCCTTCGTTCCGAACGGTTTGAATGGCACAGTCCAGACTACCTGTGTAAATCTAGCCCGACGAGGATGAGTTGGGTGTTACAGCTGCAACACTGCCACCACCGGCGACGCCAGGGCCTCCAACACCACCTCCATCTGGACCAATCTGGCCTCCATCTGGACCAAGGTTGTGTACCTGTAGCTGCACCCGACGCTGATTCATCAACCGCGTTCTTATCACGTCGATCGGAGTCGATGCAACAGTGCTTCCTTAGCTCGCGATGACACTTGATCTGATTGGAAATATGACTCTTATAACGCCTTTCAGTTCAAGTTAAAACAGCATGCACTTACATAAAGTGGTTGGTCACTTGATCTCCGAAGGTTTCCATCAAGTGCAACTTGCAGTTCTACCGCTGCTATCACAGCCGCACCTTCAGCAGGATTAGCAATCGCGCTGGAAACGGCTCCAGCCACAGTCGCACAACCAGCATTACACCGAACATTTTCATTCCCCGCCTTATCCACTAGCCAATGTTTCTCGGTTGCCACCTTCTTAAGCGAATAGTAAGTTCCAAATTTTATCGTTCCATACGTCACCTGCCGCAGCACAGAGTCGGGTTTCGCTGAAATGTTGCATTATTAGATTTATTTTGAAAGCTAAATTTAGTGGCAGCACTTACCAAACGGACAATTTCGGCTTAGTTTGCTATAAAGATGAACAGAGGAAACTGTACAGAGAATGCGCAAAATCAATGAAGTTTCGATGTAGGTTATTCATTTGTATAGCTTCCAGCCGATGTTGAACCACTTGTACTCGGCGTAGTTTGCTCTGCTCGCGACTGTACAGGATGTTGCACGCAAACGTAACCGAGATAGGCAGATAATTGACTATAGTGCTCTGCAACAGTAACAGTATCTGGATTAACAAAATAATTAATGCTATGTACCTGATATAACTAACTGATTTACGTATCGGCTTTCCCTTATGGTCCCCACTGCCTCCAGCAACTTTTTCCCGACGATGAATTGACCTATTCAATAGTAGATAAAGTGTTATCTAACCTTTAACATCGACGATCTTCTTGGTGAAGTGGCTTCCTAAGAAGAATGGATCGAGCTCCTGCAGTCTGTTCTTGGGCATTGAATAAATCGACGATCCTCCGACACATTCCATCAGAACTAAGAACGAGAAATTCGGAATTTGTTGGAACTCGATTCGAGCCGCACAGTCGATGACGTTTTTCACTTTAAAATAACCCGCTTTTTGTTTTGACATGCAAACAGTGTTGCCGAAGTTGAGAAAAACACAGTGCTGCTGAATTTTTCTAGTACTGCTCTGGTAATGTTATTCTAGTATATATGGAACTTGATACACTGAAAATTTTGACCAGGTGCGTCATGCATAAATCGTCCGTCCGATGTCCGTAATTAGTCCGTGCCACTACCATGGACCCAAAAGGGAAGGACGTAGTTGTGCCGAAGAAACATTGAAAAAATTATGGATCATTATCGTACTAGAGAACCGGCCTCTAGTACTGTCAAAGTGCCATGTATACTAGATTAAATTCAATATTGCGTAGACGTGTTTTGGCGTCACGAGTTATTATGACAGTAACGTTAAAGTTCCGGAAATTTATTTTGCGAGATTTTTGTTTAAGAGTTTGAAAGTGCGATGGCTTCCAAAAATGTTCCTATAGAATTTTATTCAGGTACCATGAAGCGTTTGAAGTTCCTTTTAAATTATTATTTGCACCATCACTGGGGGAGAACCTAGAGTAAGTTATATTCGGATGTAGTTATATGTTTGCATGAAACAGGGCGGTAATTCCAAATTAATTCTTGAATGCTGTTTTCACAAAGGTTTTTTTATTTTCATTAGTCCCTCCAGGTCTGGATCAACCAGGGCGACATCATCCTCATCGGCTTGCGTGTTTACTAGGACCCGAAAGCGGTAGTCATTCTGAAGTACACACAGGACGAGGCACGAAATCTCAAGACGTACGGTGAGCTCCCGGAGTCTGTCCGCATCAACGACACAGTCACATTCGTCGACAACGATCTGGATGACGACGTCGAATTCGGCGACGAGTGCAGCTCGGAGAAGGAGGTGGACGCCGTGGACACTATATAATCGGTCACCACAAAAACTAACAGCACAGCTTTTAGCACCAGCAGCGTCAGCAGTAAAAGCAGTTAAACGTCAAACAAAAAAACCATCACCTCGTTATTTGTGCAGTATAGATACATTTTTAACAACTCCGATAAGTCCGATTAGCAAACGAGATCAAGAAGCTAATTTCAGTACGCAAAATCCCAGTTTGTATTCCACCACCGGAACTTATTAGTTTGTTAGAATAACAATTACAACACATGATGAAGTAGGAGCAGCATTTAAATTACTGAATGAGACAGGCAAATATACAGGTGCTATGTTTTATTTAGAATTTATGTTTTGTCATGAAATTCCCGGCCTTTGCGCCACTATTGAGAGAAACCCCGCCCACAACTAGCAGCCGAGTTAATATCAATCCTAATTGAGTTTATTGAATGCACCGCGGTTCTAAACATTTATTCCCATATGCTCTAGCGACAATGCGGTATAAAGGCTTGCAGTTGATTGTTTTGTTAACAAGAGTATTCATTAAAACTTTTTTTTAATCAAAGCATGTTTTTAAGTACAAATTTAGCAAAGGAATAAATCAGATTGTCCGCACGAAAAACAATTTGCTATATAGTCGAAACTGTATTTCGAATATAAGATATCACATTTTATGTTATTGTTATCGAACAGTTTAATTCTGCGGTTTAATCACGTTTTCACCATATAACCTCTATATTAACACATATTGTTATTGTTTGCCATATTGTCATTGAAAGGTTTATTATTGTCTGCACTTGGTCTGGATTATATACTATCTTTTTGACATAGAGTACGGGAAAAATTTGTTCGTGAAAATTGCCATTTTTTATGGTAACCTAACTTAACCGCCTATTCAGCATATTGCTATTTGGCCTTTACCATCTGACATATTGTTGAAACTATAGTGGAGATTGTTAGTTCATAGTTGTCAACTATAAGGGTAAATGGCGTAACAATAACGGAAGCGATCATCAACAATAAATTAAATGGTCCAGTAATGGTTTGTGATTTTGCATACCTAAGGATTCAGGCTCTTGTAGCTAGTCGTTTCACTTTAAATTTCAATTACGTCAAATCGTAACTCATCAGCCGGAGGTATTGTCATATTCAAATATATTGTAATACATTATTCGCCCCTCGATTCGCCCAAAGGGACAACAAACATGATTTTCAATAAATTGACTGCCTTTCGTCGTAGGAAGCTGAAATATATTTCTTTTCGGTTATGACTATATTCAAAAACAGTGGTTGTTTTCGATGAACATGCGTTATTGTTTTACATTGAAAATTGCTGGAAAAAGTTTATTTGCTAAAATATTATGTTTGATCAATCGTTCAATCGTTATTACTGATTGGAATAGAGTGCGTGCAATCACACCAACACGTGGGGAATGCGTGGCGGTTTCTATCATTACTCCCAAGAGTTTTCCGATTATCATTCGAAATTCCAGCAATGAGTGGCGGTGGCAGTGTCCAGGCGGATGATCTACCGTCTATAGTTGTGATTCAACAATCCTGTTGTTGTTGGCTCATGTCCGAACCGATAGTCGATCCAGCAACAACGGAAACCATGGTAAACGATGGTGATAATGATGTTGTTGTTGTTGCTTTGTGGCAATTTTTGCTGTAGATGCATTTGGAAGTTTAGCGACCACAAGACCAATGACAAAACCTTTAAAAAAAGATTCCATGGTTGAGATAAAATATACATCTTATATAACTGCATTTGAAACTCTTAAACAAACAACTGCCACAGACCAAATCTAAGCCCCCAATTTGATCAATCATTTATCCTAACAACATAATTAAGTCTATCGGGTCTGGTTATTTAATAACTCCCACCGAACGTTTTGGCTTAGCTCAACAGCGATTGCGAAATAAGCCGAATAATCGGTGAGGGTTAATAGATTTAGATAAAACAATAATTTAACAGTTGTAGTTTTGGTTCGTTGGATTATTGGTTAATATAAAATAAATTCGAATTTCGACTAATACTCCGCCAATCGAACTTTATGACAAGCCCATGGAAGATATATGCTGCACAGAAAATACCTTAATTGATAACATGTTAATTTAGAATAAATTATGCAAACGATGAACGATGGGTTAGCGAAAACGCATCTTCGATTGAATGCAGTTGCCTCCAATTGACGGAATGAGACCTTTGGTACAAATAAAAGCGAAAAATCATTCAGTTCCTCTTCTCAAAAAATAGGTAAGTAAAGTAGGTAAGTAAGTTTACTTCCTTCATATTTTTTATCCAATATTCATCATTCTACGCGTATGTTTCTCGTCCTCAATCAACACATATTATGTGTTGCGTGATGTGATCCGTATTGAACTGATCGTACCGTCTGATGTATAGCTATCTCAGTATCACTGCTTGAATTGTTCATAGGTAAAGAAGAAGATAATATTCCACGGGCCCATGCGGACCGACGTCAGCACGAAACCCTTGTAAAACGCGCGGAAGCCTTCGTTCCGAACGGTTTGAATGGCACAGTCCAGACTACCTGTGTAAATCTAGCCCGACGAGGATGAGTTGGGTGTTACAGCTGCAACACTGCCACCACCGGCGACGCCAGGGCCTCCAACACCACCTCCATCTGGACCAATCTGGCCTCCATCTGGACCAAGGTTGTGTACCTGTAGCTGCACCCGACGCTGATTCATCAACCGCGTTCTTATCACGTCGATCGGAGTCGATGCAACAGTGCTTCCTTAGCTCGCGATGACACTTGATCTGATTGGAAATATGACTCTTATAACGCCTTTCAGTTCAAGTTAAAACAGCATGCACTTACATAAAGTGGTTGGTCACTTGATCTCCGAAGGTTTCCATCAAGTGCAACTTGCAGTTCTACCGCTGCTATCACAGCCGCACCTTCAGCAGGATTAGCAATCGCGCTGGAAACGGCTCCAGCCACAGTCGCACAACCAGCATTACACCGAACATTTTCATTCCCCGCCTTATCCACTAGCCAATGTTTCTCGGTTGCCACCTTCTTAAGCGAATAGTAAGTTCCAAATTTTATCGTTCCATACGTCACCTGCCGCAGCACAGAGTCGGGTTTCGCTGAAATGTTGCATTATTAGATTTATTTTGAAAGCTAAATTTAGTGGCAGCACTTACCAAACGGACAATTTCGGCTTAGTTTGCTATAAAGATGAACAGAGGAAACTGTACAGAGAATGCGCAAAATCAATGAAGTTTCGATGTAGGTTATTCATTTGTATAGCTTCCAGCCGATGTTGAACCACTTGTACTCGGCGTAGTTTGCTCTGCTCGCGACTGTACAGGATGTTGCACGCAAACGTAACCGAGATAGGCAGATAATTGACTATAGTGCTCTGCAACAGTAACAGTATCTGGATTAACAAAATAATTAATGCTATGTACCTGATATAACTAACTGATTTACGTATCGGCTTTCCCTTATGGTCCCCACTGCCTCCAGCAACTTTTTTCCCGACGATGAATTGACCTATTCAATAGTAGATAAAGTGTTATCTAACCTTTAACATCGACGATCTTCTTGGTGAAGTGGCTTCCTAAGAAGAATGGATCGAGCTCCTGCAGTCTGTTCTTGGGCATTGAATAAATCGACGATCCTCCGACACATTCCATCAGAACTAAGAACGAGAAATTCGGAATTTGTTGGAACTCGATTCGAGCCGCACAGTCGATGACGTTTTTCACTTTAAAATAACCCGCTTTTTGTTTTGACATGCAAACAGTGTTGCCGAAGTTGAGAAAAACACAGTGCTGCTGAATTTTTCTAGTACTGCTCTGGTAATGTTATTCTAGTATATATGGAACTTGATACACTGAAAATTTTGACCAGGTGCGTCATGCATAAATCGTCCGTCCGATGTCCGTAATTAGTCCGTGCCACTACCATGGACCCAAAAGGGAAGGACGTAGTTGTGCCGAAGAAACATTGAAAAAATTATGGATCATTATCGTACTAGAGAACCGGCCTCTAGTACTGTCAAAGTGCCATGTATACTAGATTAAATTCAATATTGCGTAGACGTGTTTTGGCGTGCACGAGTTATTATGACAGTAACGTTAAAGTTCCGGAAATTTATTTTGCGAGATTTTTGTTTAAGAGTTTGAAAGTGCGATGGCTTCCAAAAATGTTCCTATAGAATTTTATTCAGGTACCATGAAGCGTTTGAAGTTCCTTTTAAATTATTATTTGCACCATCACTGGGGGAGAACCTAGAGTAAGTTATATTCGGATGTAGTTATATGTTTGCATGAAACAGGGCGGTAATTCCAAATTAATTCTTGAATGCTGTTTTCACAAAGGTTTTTTTATTTTCATTAGTCCCTCCAGGTCTGGATCAACCAGGGCGACATCATCCTCATCGGCTTGCGTGTTTACTAGGACCCGAAAGCGGTAGTCATTCTGAAGTACACACAGGACGAGGCACGAAATCTCAAGACGTACGGTGAGCTCCCGGAGTCTGTCCGCATCAACGACACAGTCACATTCGTCGACAACGATCTGGATGACGACGTCGAATTCGGCGACGAGTGCAGCTCGGAGAAGGAGGTGGACGCCGTGGACACTATATAATCGGTCACCACAAAAACTAACAGCACAGCTTTTAGCTTTTAGCTTTTAGTCCGTGGTTTTATTGTGATATTTACCAGATGATTTTTTTCCGTGTATATATACAGCAATTCCATGAAAAAAAGTTATACGATCTCTCAGAATTTTATAATATTCGGTAGGATTGTTCAACATCGAAAAATATTAGACCCGTATTTTTTTATTTCGTAATTAGACTGGACCTTTCTGCGTTAGACTGGTCCAAAAAATCGTGATTTTTCAAAATCTTCAATTTTCAAAAATTTATAACTCCTAAACCGTTTAACCGATTTTAGTCATTTTTGGCCATTGTATTGGTATTTTTTTGAATTTCCAAGCAAAAATACGAAACCTTTGAATATATCAATTTTTGTATGAAAAAAATACAAAACAAATAGTTTTTCTTGAATTTGACTGCGAGGGGCCTCAACGACTCCTTGTTTTAGTATTTTTAAATGAAAGAACATTCAATTTTACATACTATATCAAAAAATTGGAGATGTTCTGCGTGTCGTTTTGGAGATACAATTTTTTAAATAATAAATCATTACTCTTCATTTTATACATCACCCGCCTGTAGAAACGATGAAGATGCATGGTAGATTACCATGCGTCTCCATCCAATCAAACCTATGACTAATGAAATCTATGAGTAGGTCACAGAATGTCAAGTAAATATTATATAATAAATAATATTTACTTGACATAATTATATAATATTATAGCAACTAAGACTAATGAGACTTTAGGTAGATATTGACAATTTGATTACCTAACATTCTTTTCGTTACACAGAGGGGCATTGGTATTATTATTTAAAAGAAGAACCGTTGATACGTATTGACTACCTACTGTAGATGTAGAATGTTTATCGACCTGTGAGATTGAATTGAATTGTTTCTCGGCTGTAGCGATCAGGTCTACTCGCTGACGGGAGGGAGTAGAGTGGAATTTCTAAAGCGGAGAAGCAGCAGAGTGAACAACATCTCTTTCATTTCATACTCGTCGCTCGCTTGCGTTATCTGTTATTCTGTTGCTTTCTCGCTTTAGAAATTCCGCTCTACTCGCTCCCGTCTGCAAATAGACCTGATCGCTACAGCCGAGAAACAATTCAATACCTATTGTAGTCTAGGCTGCAGTTCACTTCACTTGATCGTAGGTACAATATAAACATCATATAAAACACGGAAATTTATGTAAGAAGTTACCAGTTGAAAACAAAGTATCATATCAGAACAGTTATATCAAAGAATATCGTAAAATGAAACGTAAGTGTTCAATTTGTAGTGTTTGGGTGTTGAGTTCGTGTTCCAGAAAAATCAACGCAAAATTGTACGACCATGCTGTGGAAAAAAAGGTTAAAATTGATGAGAGTAGCTCTTTCATTTGTCAAAGTTGCTACAAGAAATTGTATAAGCACATTGATACCATGACCGAAGAACCCATTACAGGACCATCCAGTATAGGCACTACAGGTATGTTATATAAAAGTTCATATAATTCTGTTTTAATTTGAATTCTTCTCCTGCAATTGTTACTGGAACATTTTTATTTTTACATTCTTTTAGAATCGTGCGAAGCAACCAGTCACGAAACGATTGCCCTTGCAGGACCGTCCGGCATTGTTCCTTTTCCCTACCAAAGTAAATAATAAAATAGAAATTATTTGCATGATTTCCAATCAATCAATTTTTAATCAATAATTTGTTATATTTATTTACAGGCTCATTGGAAACAACCAGCTATGAATCGATCGGTACCACCAATAACACGTTTTTGTCTGACGATAATGAAATGCTAACACAGCTTAAGGATAAATTTAAGGAAACAAAAGATAGCAATGAGCGGTATAGGATTTTAACCACACTGCCCAAAAGTTGGTCTACATATAGGATTATGCAAGAGTTTGATGTTTCCCAATATATGGCCAACCAAGTGAAAGTATTACAACAACAGGAGGGAATAATGTCAGTGCCTCAAAAAGAGGATTAGTAGAGCTTGTTAGGAGAGGAAACGCTAATGCGTGTTCGTAATTTTTATAATAGCGACGATATAAGTCGTGTGTGCCTGGGAAAAAGGGATTATTTGATATCCAACAATGAAGAAGGTAGGATCTACATACAAAGAAGGTTAGTTTTATGCAATTTGCAAGAGGCATACTCCATATTTAAAAATACTCATCCTGATATTAAGATTGGATTTTCGATGTTCGCCAGTAACCGTCCAAAACACTGCATTTTGGCAGGAACAAGTGGCACGCATACGGTGTGCGTTTGCATTTACCACCAAAACGTTAAATTGATTTTTAAAACACTTCAAAGTAAACAATTACTTCCAGATGGTGTTCAGTCCTACCATGATATGTTTTCAAAAATAATTTGTCAAAATCCAAATGAGCATATGCTGGCAGCAATGTTGCGAAAATTGTCCGGGAATGCAAATTTTGGCGGTAGAACTTATGACCATTCTTAATAACGGTCACGTTGAATCAT
>JASCZW010011784.1:0-30829 GCA_034211315.2 Aedes japonicus
ACGAGCGCGATACTAAAACCTGAAATCAAACTTTAAAAGAAGAAAATGAACTGTATTTATTACACTATCTTAGGAACCCTATCACCATCACCACACATTTACTATACTTACCAAGCCTACCTACGTATAAAATATTTACCTAGAGTTAGAAACTCACCACACCTACACTACATTAGAGATAAAAATGTACCTAGTAATAAGCGATAATCGAAATATACAGGAGTTGAAAACGTATAGTCGAAGAGTGCAGACGTCCGCTGTTTTTTTACGTATCTGACTACCGTATTGGAATCCGATAACCTCCATCTTAGGGACTCTGAGCAGACCACCTCCGGAGACACGGCAAGCGAGCATTGGGCTCGTACATGGTCCTTCGAGCCGGATATTATCAACCGAAACCGGATGCCATTATCGGAGCAGTGCGGATTGTGATAACTCTATTGTTGCAACAATAGAAGCTGTGAACGACGCCAATTCGACATCATTCTGCTGGGATAATAGCAGTGCAGATAAGGAGAGACTGGATTTCGAGTTCATCTTTAGCGTCTATTTAGTTGTTGAGGTCGGTGCTAGAGTTACATCCGACAGTGCAACTGCCAAACCACCGAAAATCCAGGGACAACCCATCGCTGATTTACGATCGAGAGATAGACCATCCCCTTCAAGTGACCTACTAGAATCGTCCCTTCAGTTGACCGCAAAGCGTGGTTTCAAGGTTATACTTTCACCCTCGTTGGACATCAGTCTCCAACTCAAAGCCCAAGGAAGACTTGGCATCAGGACAAAGGAACCCAATCGTAAGGACCACCATTTTGGACACTTGTAAGTCGACGGAATCTCAAGTAAGTCGCCATTTTTTCCCTCTAACAAAGGCCTATTGTTCGTTGGTCAGGAGTCATACCACGAACACCCTTCCGATTACTATTGTAACTCGAGAAGTTTTTTGTAGTAAACCCAAATATGCCTAGTGAACCTAAACCCAAGACAAGTATATCAGCAGCAATGAAGTCTCACACTATTGCATGCCAACGTGCAATGGACTTCCTTACTCGCATCCAAAAATTTGTGGAAACTTTTAACAATTCCAAATTAGTGGAGGCGCAAATCCGATTAGATAAAATGGAGGAAATTTACTTATCATATCAGGAGCATTCTTCAGCTTTGGAAATTTTAACTAGTGAACAGAAACAGGACGAGGTAGAGATAGACGTACAAGAGGATCTCCAGGAATTTGAAGAATTGTTCTTTACATTGAAGGCATCCCTTGTTTCACTTTGCACTGTTAAAACGGAGCGTACGACCGACCTAAATGTTGGTGCAGCTTGCGGTACCATTCGGTTGCCCAGCATTTCACTCCCTGAATTCCATGGTGAAATAGATAAATGGTATTCATTCTACGATACTTTTCGCTCTCTGGTGCATGATAACACAGAACTATCGAGCATCCAGAAATTTCATTATTTGAAAGCCTCAGTAAAAGGTAAAGCCGCCAAATTGATCGATGATATCACACTCACATCAAATAACTACTCCGTGGCCTTAAAGGTTATCACAGATCGATTCGAGCATCCAAAGGTGCTTATTAAAGGTCACCTCAATGCACTATTTTCCATTCCGAAGGTGCAATCAGAATCAGCACAAGCTCTATCTGCACTGGTGGATGATTTTCAAAAAATCTGGGTGTCTTACGCAAATTAGGTGAACCCACCGATGGATGGAACTCGCTACTAGTATACATGCTATCGTGTCGTCTCGACCAAACCACTAAATGGGAATGGGAAAGAAAAACAGATCCAAAGGAGATGCCTACGTACGAGATGTTAATCGAGTTTTTGCAGAATCGTATTCTACAATTGCAATCTGTGGAAGTCGATATTTATCAACGTAATTTGAAGTCTCCTTCGCCGAAGGCAGCGCATGCAACGATGTGTTCATCGAAACCATCTTGCTTAGCGTGCAATGGACAGCACCCAGTATACTATTGCGATAAATTTAAACGATTGTCGGTTCCTGAGCGTACCAATCTAATAACTACTAACGGTCTTTGTGTAAATTGTATGGTTGAAAAACACTCACCTACTCAATACAAACAACGCAATTGTCGATTCTGCAATAAAAGGCACAATAGTCTCCTACACATATCAAAAGGGTCGGCGCTGAGTTCAAATCAACGGGATTCGAATAAACAATCTTCATCCTCTCAAGAACGTAACTCTAGCACCATGGGTATTGTATCGAATCATATCCCTTCCAGTTCGTCAGGCACCCCTCAAAGATTGCAATCACTTGTGACGTCTCGATCTAACCGCTCCCCTTATGCTCAAGTCTTCTTGTCTACGGCGCTTGTAAAGGTTATTGGCCCGAAAGGAAACATTGCGGTTGCAAGGGTTTTGTTGGACAATGCTTCACAACCAAACCTCATGACTGAGCGTTTTCGTCGCTTGCTAAACCTACGGAAAACACCAATAAATACGGAATTATTTGGCGTTGGTGCAGAGAAGAAATCAGTCACTTATTCAACGGTCGCAACAGTATCATCACGATTCAACGGCTACCGGGCAGCGTTAGAGTTTCTCGTTCTCCCTAGAGTGACAACTGATCTACCAACATCATCAGTCGACATCGCAGATTGGGGCATTCCTGATCACATAAAGCTAGCTGATCCAACATTCGCAACATGTGGCCCAGTTGACATAGTTATTGGCTGTGAGATATTTTTTAATCTTCTTCGTCGTGGCCATATGCGAATTAACGACACCAAACTGCTACTCAGAACTCAGCATTTGGGTGGTTAGTATCAGGCGCATACCAGGGTACCAGCATTAAGAATCAACTAGTTAGTTATGTCATCACAATGGACAGTCTCGAACAACAAGTTGCAAGATTTTGGGATTTGGAGTCTTGTAGGTCTGATTGCATCTGGTCAATTGAAGAGCGGATGTGTGAGGAAATCTTCGTATCTACTACGCACAGAGATTCAACAGGTCGATACGTAGTTACCCTGCCTAAAAATGCCGAGCTTGTTGGTCATCTTGGTAATTCTCGTTCTATTGCAACTCGACGTTTTTTTGCTATGGAGAAAAAATTTGAAAAGGATTCCAACTTGAAAGATCAATACACTGCTTTCATGGATGAATACATCCGCTTAGGCCACATGGAGTTGGCTGACGCTACTGAAGACGCATTGGGTGAACATTTTTATTTACCGCATCACGCGGTAATTAAACCAGAAAGTACCACCACTAAATTGAGGGTGGTATTTGACGGCTCGTGTAAATCGACCTCTGGTTTTTCTTTTGAACGACCTTCTCTTGAAAGGCCCTACAGTTCAAGACGATATGGTTTCCTCATTATTACGTTTCCGCATGAAGCGAATCGCAATTAAAGCGGACATGGCGAAAATGTTCCGCCAAATACTTGTGGCTAATGTCGATCGGCGTTATCAGAAAGTTGTTTGGCGTAAATCTATTACGGAACCACTTCAAACATATCAGCTCACCACGGTGACTTACGGAACCACCACTGCACCGTACCTTGCTACACGCTGTCTACAACAACTTGCGGCAGATGAAGAGGTAAATTTTCCGGTTGCTGCGCCCATAGTACGGAAAGGATTTTATGTAGATGATTTGATGTACGGTTTCGACACATTTGCGGAAGCAGCGAAAGCCATCAAGCAGCTCCAAGGAATAATGGAATCAGCAGGACTCACGCTGCGAAAAATGGTCTTCGAATTCAATAGAACTTATGCGCGAGATACCCACCGATCTTTGGGAGACAGAACAGATACTAGACCTGGACCAATCGTCTCCTATTCAAGCTTTGGGATTACTATGGGAACCAACGACAGACGAATTTCTTTTTCAAAATTCCTAAGTTCGTCCATACCGATCACTATACTAAACGCATAGTCCTTTCTCAGACAACCAGCTTATTTGACCCACTTGGACTGGTAGGTCCTGTAGTAGTCACAGCAAAGATGTTCATTCAAGGCCTGTGGGAAAGAAATTTAAACTGGGATGAGCAACTTCCTGCAGATCTTCACGAAAGCTGGTCCAGTTTCATAAATAACTTTTCACATCTTCAGAAGCTGAGAATCCCACGTTTTGTTCTGACAGACAATATCGTATCTTTAGAGCTTCACGGGTTTTCCGATGCTTCATTGCGCGCTTATGGAGCATGTGTCTATTTCCGGGCAGTTTCTACCTCAGGATCAATATCTATTCAACTGATGGCGGCGAAGTCCCGTGTAGCGCCCACTGAAAGGCGGCGTCCATCACTCGCTCGCCTTGAACTCTGTGCGGCATTGTTGTTGGCTAACCTCCAGAAGAAAATTCTTGACAGTGTTGAAGTCAACTGTACTCGCTTTTTCTGGTCGGATTCAACGATTGTACTACATTGGCTTGCAGGACACCCATCGTCATGGAAAACCTTCGTAGCTAATCGGGTTGCTGAAGTGCAACAACTTTGTCATGGTGCCTCCTGGAATTATGTTTCAACGTATGACAACCCAGCTGATCACATTTCACGTGGCTTGGACCCCGAAACTCTGGTTTCGAATCAACTGTGGTGGCAGGCTCCAAATTGGTTGCAAAAACCTATGAAAGACTGGCCACTAGCATCAACAGCCTGGAGGAGTAACTTTATTCCACGTGAACAAATGGAAGCTCGAGAATCACCAGTAGTCTCCCACGTAGTTACTCATCATGATTGCTGGTTTGAAACATCGTTCAAAGACTATGATTCGTTTTACAAGATTTTAAGAGTACTTGGACTCTGTAACCGTTTCATTAATAATTGTAGACGCACAACATTGAATCAGGCACACATGGCAGGTCCGTTATCAGTAGCAGAGTTGAGATCGACGGAAAGAAAAGTTATTCTTCAAGTACAACTTGTAACATTCTGCGGAGGAATATCGACAGCTGTCCCAAGGCGTAACAGTAAATAAGCGGTCTCCACTGCGTCTACTTAATCCGTTCATACGGACTCATGAAGCCATAATTCGAGTTGGTGGTCGACTTCAAAATGCGGCGATCTCATACAGCCGAAAACACCCTATTCTGCTTCCTAAGAATCATTTCTTGGTGGAATTAATTTTTCGTGACATGCATGAGTTCACTATGCACGCTGGACCTTCTCATCTACTTGCTGCTGTCCGCCGAAAATACTGGCCAATAGATGGACGAAATAAGGCACGATCTATTACACATGCATGCATAACCTGTTTTCGATATCGGCCTTCGGTTGCAGAGCAAATTATGGGAGATCTGCCAACTGTTCGCGTGAACCAAGATCGAGTATTTAGCAACGTTGGAATTGATTATTGCGGCCCTTTCTATACCCAGGGAATCGAAAGCAGGCACCTGTGAAATGCTACTTATGCATTTTTGTTTGCATGCCAACAAAGGCAGCACATATTGAGCTGGTCACCAAGTTGACAACTGAAGCTTTCATTGGAGCACTTAAACGATTTTGGGCAAGACGTGGATACCCAAGCAACATATACTGCGATAATGCAACAAATTTCATTGGTGCTGATCGCGAACTGAGGAGACTGGTACAACAATTCAACACCCAGCAACACAAATCATCTGTCACAAAGGAATCTTCTCGACTGGGAATCCAATTTCACTTCATTCCCGCACGTTCTCCAACTTTCGGTGGACTATGGGAGGCATGCGTAAAATCCACGAAAGAGATACTGCAAAAGGTAACCATGGACGTCCTGCTCACCCATGAAGAGATGCTCACCACGCTGGCTCAAGTGGAAGCCTGCTTAAACTCACGCCCCCTCACTCCAATATCCTCCGATCCTCAAGACCTAGAACCCTTAACCCTGGTCACTTCATTATTGGCGGTCCTATTGAATCCTTCCCCGAACCTGACCTCCAAAGCATTCCCAGCAATCGTCTGTCACGTTGGCAGCGAATGCAACGTGTATTCCAAGAATTCTGGTCTAGATGGCACAAAGAATACCTCCCTACTCTCCAAAAACGCTACAAATGGCCTGGTAGTAAACCAAACCTTGCTGTTGGCGATATGGTACTGCTACAAGATGACAATCAACCACCGTTCAAATGGGCAATTGCACGGGTTATCAGAACCATTCCGGGTGCGGATGGTAACGTTCGAGTAGCAGACGTACTAGTCGGCAACAACACCACTTATCGTCGTAGCATTCATAAGCTTTGTCCGCTTCCAAAGAATACTTCTTCTGTCACTGCTACTTCGTCAGTTGGCTCTGCATTACCTGTTCAGATGACTTCAACGACTGGCAACCCAATAGCGGCAGTCGCTTCGAGGGAAAGGCGAACCGTTCCCGAATAAAGATGACTACAACGGCTGGTAACCCTATGGCGGCAGTCGCGACGAGGGACCGCAGGATGGTAACCCAAATGGGCATCCGAAGACCAACTCGCCTCCACGTGGGACTTCAACCAATCAACCCAAAATCAACCAATTGAAACTGGACGTTTCAAGGGCGGCTGCATGTACGAGCGCGATACTAAAACCTGAAATCAAACTTTAAAAGAAGAAAATGAACTGTATTTATTACACTATCTTAGGAACCCTATCACCATCACCACACATTTACTATAATTACCAAGCCTACCTACGTATAAAATATTTACCTAGAGTTAGAAACTCACCACACCTACACTACATTAGAGATAAAAATGTACCTAGTAATAAGTGATATTCGAAATATACAGGAGTTGAAAACGTATAGTCGAAGAGTGCAGACGTCCGCTGTTTTTTACGTATCTGACTACCGTATTGAATCCGATAAACTCCATCTTAGGGACTCCGAGCAGACCACCTCCGGAGACACGGCAAGCGATGCATAGGGCTCGTACAGTTATGTTGGTGTCCAAAATTTCACGTGCACAGGCTTTACAAAGCAATCTTCATTGAATTAACTATATAAACGTTTCTCTATTATTTCTATGCAGTCAAGTAGACTTTTATGACAACCAAAAGATTTTACAGCTTTTACTCCACCGTTTCTTTAGAAGCGGAATTAACCAGCGTAGAAAAGTTGTGTTATTATAAAGATTACTTAGTGATCTCACTAAAATTTATTATTAATCTGACATTTTTCAGTGATGGCGTAGTGAAGTTGGCAGTGTCAAGGTGCCGTGAATGTAGTCGTCGTGAGGTTGAATTCGGATCCCAGTGCACTATGGTCCAGATTACGAATTTACGAGGAAACATGCTCCCAGCGCCTAAACTTGAAACTTTACAGCAAAGTGATGTTCTACAACATGGTTTGTATTACTAAGACCCATTTCGTGATGTTAATTAAAATTAGGTGGTCCCAATTCTTCGTGGAATTACATAAACTAACTTTTTTATTTGCAGAAATAGCCGTTTACACTTTTGTGCAAAATTGTAGCGCAAAAAAATTCATGGAATTTTTATATATTAAATTTTTATAGCTTGAAAATTGACCGATTTAGAGCAATTTTCCCTCATCAACTTAGGGTGTACACAGAAAAAAATGTTTTTTTGCCCTAACTTTTTATTTCAATTCGCGCTGTAAAGTTGTGTTAGGACGAGTTCTACAACTTTCAAAGACGCGTTATTTGGAATACAAATTTTGCCACTAGTTATAACCAATCAATAGTTATTGAAGTTTTTCTACAAAAATACGCTCTTTTCAAATGTTGATTTCTATGATTAGAGCAAACACAAAAAAATTAAAAACTTCATTTCAAAGGTAAATTTATGTTGTTTAACATGTGTGGAAAACTAGAGATATGTTATTTCTGTATCTTGAGAAAATTACATTTGAATCTAGGATGGTTTTAGAAGAAAAACACACTTCAGCTTTGGAAATTTTAACTAGTGAACAGAAACAGGACGAGGTAGAGATAGACGTACAAGAGGATCTCCAGGAATTTGAAGAATTGTTCTTTACATTGAAGGCATCCCTTGTTTCACTTTGCACTGTTAAAACGGAGCGTACGACCGACCTAAATGTTGGTGCAGCTTGCGGTACCATTCGGTTGCCCAGCATTTCACTCCCTGAATTCCATGGTGAAATAGATAAATGGTATTCATTCTACGATACTTTTCGCTCTCTGGTGCATGATAACACAGAACTATCGAGCATCCAGAAATTTCATTATTTGAAAGCCTCAGTAAAAGGTAAAGCCGCCAAATTGATCGATGATATCACACTCTCATCAAATAACTACTCCGTGGCCTTAAAGGTTATCACAGATCGATTCGAGCATCCAATGGTGCTTATTAAAGGTCACCTCAATGCACTATTTTCCATTCCGAAGGTGCAATCAGAATCAGCACAAGCTCTATCTGCACTAGTGGATGATTTTCAAAAAAATCTGGGTGTCTTACGCAAATTAGGTGAACCCACCGATGGATGGAACTCGCTACTAGTATACATGCTATCGTGTCGTCTCGACCAAACCACTAAATGGAAATGGGAAAGAAAAACAGATCCAAAGGAGATGCCTACGTACGAGATGTTAATCGAGTTTTTGCAGAATCGTATTCTACAATTGCAATCTGTGCAAGTCGATATTTATCAACGTAATTTGAAGTCTCCTTCGCCGAAGGCAGCGCATCCAACGATATGTTCATCGAAACCATCTTGCTTAGCGTGCAATGGACAGCACCCAGTATACTATTGCGATAAATTTAAACGATTGTCGGTTCCTGAGCGTATCAATCTAATAACTACTAACGGTCTTTGTGTATAATTGTATGGTTGAAAAACACTCACCTACTCAATGCAAACAACGCAATTGTCGATTCTGCAATAAAAGGCACAATAGTCTCCTACACATATCAAAAGGGTCGGCGCTGAGTTCAAATCAACGGGATTCGAATAAACAATCTTCATCCTCTAAAGAAAGTAACTCTAGCACCATGGGTATTGTATCGGATCATATCCTTTCCAGTTCGTCAGGCACCCCTCAAAGATTGCAATCACTTGTGACGTCTCGATCTAACCGCTCCCCTTACGCTCAAGTCTTCTTGTCTACGGCGCTTGTAAAGGTTATTGGCCCGAAAGGAAACATTGCGGTTGCAAGGGTTTTGTTGGACAATGCTTCACAACCAAACCTCATGACTGCGCGTTTTCGTCGCTTGTTAAACCTACGGAAAACACCAATAAATACGGAATTATTTGGCGTTGGTGCAGAGAAGAAATCAGTCACTTATTCAACGGTCAGAACTCAGCATTTGAGGTTGAGTTAGGTATCAGGCTGCATACCAGGAGTAACAGCATTAAGAAATTTGAACTAGTTAGTTGATGTCATCACAATGGACAGTCTCGAACAACAAGTTGCAAGATTTTGGGATTTGGAGTCTTGTAGGTCTGATTGCATCTGGTCATTTGAAGAGCGGATGTGTGAGGAAATCTTCGTATCTACTACGCACAGAGATTCAACAGGTCGATACGTAGTTACCCTGCCTAAAAATGCCGAGCTTGTTGGTCATCTTGGTAATTCTCGTTCTATTGCAACTCGACGTTTTTTTGCTATGGAGAAAAAATTTGAAAAGGATTCCAACTTGAAAGATCAATACACTGCTTTCATGGATGAATACATCCGCTTAGGCCACATGGAGTTGGCTGACGCTACTGAAGACGCATTGGGTCAACATTTTTATTTACCGCATCACGCGGTAATTAAACCAGAAAGTACCACCACTAAATTGAGGGTGGTATTTGACGGCTCGTGTAAATCGACCTCTGGTTTTTCTTTGAACGACCTTCTCTTGAAAGGCCCTACAGTTCAAGACGATATGGTTTCCTCATTATTACGTTTCCGCATGAAGCGAATCGCAATTTAAGCGGACATGGCGAAAATGTTCCGCCAAATACTTGTGGCTAATGTCGATCGGCGTTATCAGAAAGTTGTTTGGCGTAAATCTATTACGGAACCACTTCAAACATATCAGCTCACCACGGTGACTTACGGTACCACCACTGCACCGTACCTTGCTACACGCTGTCTACAACAACTTGCGGCAGATGAGGAGGTAAATTTTCCGGTTGCTGCGCCCATAGTACGGAAAGGATTTTATGTAGATGACTTGATGTACGGTTTCGACGCATTTGCGGAAGCAGCGAAAGCCATCAAGCAGCTCCAAGGAATAATGGAATCAGCAGGACTCACGCTGCGAAAATGGTCTTCGAATTCAATAGAACTTATGCGCGAGATACCCACCGATCTTTGGGAGACAGAACAGATACTAGACCTGGACCAATTGTCTCCTATTCAAGCTTTGGGATTACTATGGGAACCAACGACAGACGAATTTCTTTTCAAAACTCCTAAGTTCGTCCATACCGATCACTATACTAAACGCATAGTCCTCTCTCAGACAACCAGCTTACTTGACCCACTTGGACTGGTAGGTCCTGTAGTAGTCACAGCAAAGATGTTCATTCAAGGCCTGTGGGAAAGAAATTTAAACTGGGATGAGCAACTTCCTGCAGATCTTCACGAAAGCTGGTCCAGTTTCATAAAGAACTTTTCACATCTTCAGAAGCTGAGAATCCCACAGCTGAGAATGGCAGTTTCTACCTCAGGATCAATATCTATTCAACTGATGGCTGCGAAGTCCCGTGTAGCGCCCACTGAAAGGCGGCGCCCATCACTCGCTCGCCTTGAACTCTGTGCGGCTTTGTTGTTGGCTAACCTCCAGAAGAAAATTCTTGACAGTGTTGAAGTCAACTGTACTCGCTTTTTCTGGTCGGATTCAACGATTGTACTACATTGGCTTGCAGGACACCCATCGTCATGGAAAACCTTCGTAGCTAATCGGGTTGCTGAAGTGCAACAACTTTGTCATGGTGCCTCCTGGAATTATGTTTCAACGTATGACAACCCAGCTGATCACATTTCACGTGGCTTGGACCCCGAAACTCTGGTTTCGAATCAACTGTGGTGGCAGGCTCCAAATTGGTTGCAAAAACCTATGAAAGACTGGCCACTAGCATCAACAGCCTGGAGGAGTAACTTTATTCCCCGTGAACAAATGGAAGCTCGAGAATCACCAGTAGTCTCCCACGTAGTTACTCATCATGATTGCTGGTTTGAAAAATCGTTCAAAGACTACGATTCGTTTTACAAGATTTGAGGAGTACTTGGACTCTGCAACCGTTTCATTAATAATTGCAGACGCACAACATTGAATCAGGCACACATGGCAGGTCCGTTATCAGTAGCAGAGTTGAGATCGACGGAAAGAAAAGTTATTCTTCAAGTACAACTTGTAACATTCGCGGAGGAATATCGACAGCTGTCCCAAGGCGTAACAGTAAATAAGCGGTCTCCACTGCGTCTACTTAATCCGTTCATACGGACTCATGAAGCCATAAGTCGAGTTGGTGGTCGACTTCAAAATGCGGCGATCTCATACAGCCGAAAACACCCTATTCTGCTTCCTAAGAATCATTTCTTGGTGGAATTAATTTTTCATGACATGCATGAGTTCACTATGCACGCTGGACCTTCTCATCTACTTGCTGCTGTCCGCCGAAAATACTGGCCAATAGATGGACGAAATAAGGCACGATCTATTACACATGCATGCATAACCTGTTTTCGATATCGGCCTTCGGTTGCAGAGCAAATTATGGGAGATCTGCCAACTGTTCGCGTGAACCAAGATCGAGTATTTAGCAACGTTGGAATCGATTATTGCGGCCCGTTCTATACCCAGGGGAATCGAAAGCAGGCACCTGTGAAATGCTACTTATGCATTTTTGTTTGCATGCCAACAAAGGCAGCACATATTGAGCTGGTCACCAAGTTGACAACTGAAGCTTTCATTGGAGCACTTAAACGATTTTGGGCAAGACGTGGATACCCAAGCAACATATACTGCGATAATGCAACAATTTCATTGGTGCTGATCGCGAACTGAGGAGACTGGTACAACAATTCAACACCCAGCAACACAAATCATCTGTCACAAAGGAATCTTCTCGACTGGGAATCTAATTTCACTTCATTCCCGCACGTTCTCCAAGTTTCGGTGGACTATGGGAAGCATGCGTAAAATCCACGAAAGAGATACTGCAAAAGGTAACCATGGACGTCCTGCTCACCCATGAAGAGATGCTCACCACGCTGGCTCAAGTGGAAGCCTGCTTAAACTCACGCCCTCCCACTCCAATATCCTCCGATCCTCAAGACCTAGAACCCTTAACCCCTGGTCACTTCATTATTGGCGGTCCTATTGAATCCTTCCCCGAACCTGACCTCCAAAGCATTCCCAGCAATCGTCTGTCACGTTGGCAGCAGATGCAACGTGTATTCAAGAATTCTGGTCTAGATGGCACAAAGAATACCTCCCTACTCTCCAAAAACGCTACAAATGGCCTGGTAGTAAACCAAACCTTGCTGTTGGCGATATGGTACTGCTACAAGATGACAATCAACCACCGTTCAAATGGGCAATTGCACGGGTTATCAGAACCATTCCGGGTGCGGATGGTAACGTTCGAGTAGCAGACGTACTAGTCGGCAACAACACCACTTATCGTCGTAGCATTCATAAGCTTTGTCCGCTTCCAAAGAATACTTCTTCTCTCACTGCTACTTCGTCAGTTGGCTCTGCATTACCTGTTCAGATGACTTCAACGACTGGCAACCCAATAGCGGCAGTCGCTTCGAGGGAAAGGCGAACCGTTCCCGAATAAAGATGACTACAACGGCTGGTAACCCTATGGCGGCAGTCACGACGAGGGACCGCAGGATGGTAACCCAAATGGGCATCCGAAGACCAACTCGCCTCCACGTGGGACTTCAACCAATCAACCCAAAATCAACCAATTGAAACTGGACTTTTCAAGGGCGGCTGCATGTACGAGTGCGATACTAAAACCTGAAATCAAACTTTAAAAGAAGAAAATGAACTGTATTTATTACACTATCTTAGGAACCCTATCACCATCACCACACATTTACTATAATTACCAAGCCTACCTACGTATAAAATATTTACCTAGAGTTAGAAACTCACCACACCTACACTACGTTAGATATAAAAATGTACCTAGTAATAAGTGATATTCGAAATATACAGGAGTTGAAAACGTATAGTCGAAGAGTGCAGACGTCCGCTGTTTTTTTACGTATCTGACTACCGTATTGGAATCCGATAAACTCCATCTTAGGGACTCCGAGCAGACCACCTCCGGAGACACGGCAAGCGAGCATAGGGCTCGTACAGTTATGTTGGTGTCCAAAATTTCACGTGCACAGGCTTTACAAAGCAATCTTCATTGAATTAACTATATAAACGTTTCTCTATTATTTCTATGCAGTCAAGTAGACTTTTATGACAACCAAAAGATTTTACAGCTTTTACTCCACTGCTTCTTTAGAAGCGGAATTAACCAGCGTAGAAAAGTTGTGTTATTATAAAGATTACTTAGTGATCTCACTAAAATTTATTATTAATCTGACATTTTTCAGTGATGGTGTAGTGAAGTTGGCAGTGTCAAGGTGCCGTGAATGTAGTCGTCGTGAGGTTGAATTCGGATCCCAGTGCACTATGGTCCAGATTACGAATTTACGAGGAAACATGCTCCCAGCGCCTAAACTTGAAACTTTACAGCAAAGTGATGTTCTACAACATGGTTTGTATTACTAAGACCCATTTCGTGATGTTGATTAAAATTAGGGTGGTCCCAATTTTCGTGGAATTACACAAACTAACTTTTTTATTTGCAGAAATAGCCGTTTACACTCTTGCGCAAAATTGTAGCGCAAAAAATTTCATGGAATTTTCATATATTAAATTTTTTATAGCTTGAAAATTGACCGATTTAGAGCAATTTTCCCTCATCAACTTAGGGTGTACCAGAAAAAAATGTTTTTTTTGCCCTAACTTTTTTATTTCAATTCGCGCTGTAAAGTTGTGTTAGGACGAGTTCTACAACTTTCAAAGACGCGTTATTTGGAATACAAATTTTGCCACTAGTTATAACCAATCAATAGTTATTGAAGTTTTTCTACAAAAAATACGCACTTTTCAAATATTGATTTCTATGATTGGGGCAAACACAAAAAAAATTAAAAACTTCATTTCAAAGGTAAATTTATGTTGTTTAACATGTGTGAAAACTAGAGATATGTTATTTCTGTATCTTGAGAAAATTACATTTGAATCTAGGATGGTTTTAGAAGAAAAACTTCAATAACTATTGATTGGTTAAAGCAAAATTACAAAATCAAAATACGCGCTTTTAATAGTTCTACAACTCGTTGCAACAAAATTTTACGATAAAAATTGAAATAAAAAAGCTAAAGCAAAAAAAAAAAATTTTATGGTACACCCTAAGTTGACGAGGGAAAAATCGGTCTAAATCGGTCAATTTTTAACCTTAAAAAATATGGTGGTGAAACTTGTAATAAAAACAAAGGCCCATTTTTTATGTTGATTAAAATTAGGGTGATCCCCATATTCAGGGAAATACAAAAACTAACTTTTTTATTTGCAGAAATAGACGTTTACATCCTTGAACAAACTTGTAGCGCAAAAAATTTCATGGAATTTTTTAATATAATTTTTTTTTGTAGCTTAAAAATTGACCGATTTAGGACAACTTCTCCCTCGTCAACTTAGGGTGTACCATAAAAAATGTTTTTTTTGCCCTAGCTTTTTTATTTCAATTTCCATTGTAAAATTTTGTTTCAACGAGTTGTAGAACTATCAATGGCGCGTATCAATAGTTATTGAAGTTTTTCTTATAAAACCATCACAGATTCAAATGTAATTTTTTCAAGATATGAAGACAACATATCTCCAGTTTTCACATATGTTAAACAACATAAACTTTCCTTTGAAATGACGTTTTTAATTTTTTTTGTGTTTGCCCCAATCATAGAAATCAACATTTGGAAAGGGCGTATTTTTTGTAGAAAATCTTCAATTACTATTGATTGGTTGAAACTAGCGGCAAAATTTGTATTCCAAATAACGCGTCTTTGAAAGTTGTAGAACTCGTTCTAACACAACTTTACGGCGCGAATTGAAATAAAAAAGTTAGGGCAAAAACAACATTTTTTTCTGGTACACCCTAAGTTGATGAGGGAAAATTGCTCTAAATCGGTCAATTTTCAAGCTATAAAAAATTTAATATATGAAAATTCCATGAATTTTTTTGCGCTACAACTTTGCGCAAAAGTGTAAACGTCTATTTCTGCAAATAAAAAAGTTAGTTTGTGTAATTCCGTGAAAATGGGGACCACCCTAATTTTAGTCAACATCACAAAATGGATCTTAGTAATACAAACCATGTTGTAGAACATCACTTTGCTGTAAAGTTTCAAGTTTAGGCGCTGGGAGCATGTTTCCTCGTAAATTCGTAATCTGGACCATAGTGCAGTGTCTTAGAGGTAGATGTAGAGGTGGTGTTATCAAATGATTTTGATTTATGTTTCTATGCAGCAATATAATGTTATGCCATTTCTTTTCCGCAAAATTTTCAACTGGATTACAAAATCGCGTTGGATCAAGAGGGATAGAGACTTGGCAGAAAATAACAGGCAAAAAGTTCAACTACCCAGCAGCATATTAGATAAGCAAAAATGGCGTAGCAAAATAAACAAATGTTGAGGTCATTAGGTTGATTGCCATTTAGCCGATTGCCAGTAGGCCGAACACCATTAGGACGAATGCCATTAGACTGAATGTCTTATTAGAAGGAATTGGTCACTTAGCTAACTGAGTGATTCACAATTCATTTATTGGTTTTTGTTTGCTTGTAATCGCTATCTGTCTTATTTTCAAAGATGGAAAAAAGTTCAACCAAATATGTTAGCGAATTTAAAATTTTGAAACTAAAAAGAACTGCTTATGATTTAACTTATGAGTGAATTTTGGTCCCAAAGACCTAAGTTCAATCTTTCAAAAAGACATGCCAGCAAATTGAGAATTAAATTCAAAAGAAGTGCTTTTGATTCAAAGAAGGAACAAATTTCCATGGAAGTTTCAATTGATGTCCTTGAGATGTCGGGATAATTTTTCACATTGAAAGTTTTTTTTTCAGCTGTTAGGAAATGACGAGATTTCAAATCATGATTAACATCTTTTACCTTAAAGAAGAAGAAATCTTCCATGGTTTATAACTGGTTTCATGCCAAAAAAGATTTCAAGAAATACTTAATTTAATCTTCTACAAGGCATGCTGGGAGATAGAAATTTTAAAAGTGAAAAATATGACTTTGGACTACTCACCCATTCTTCCTAATGGCGTTCTTCTAAATAGAATTTGGCCTATTGGCATAGGCTTTATACCGAGCAAAGGTAATCGTACATCTTTACATTAATTGTATTTTTAAACTGAAGTGAGGAAAATGTTTACATTCTTAATATGTTACTTGAGGTGGCATGAACGTGCTTCGCTTGATTTGTACCACCATTAAGCCCTTGGTTTAATCATAACAACTTCTATCCAATTTTTTACTCAACGCAGTTACATTTCATTACACACACGAACTTGCAACTTGCATGAAATAATTGTAACAAAGACGAGTATTTGCATACAAAATCATCGACAATGTATGGACTATCCCAAAACTTATTTTTATCCACTTATCTTCATCACTGCGACCAATTTTTGAATCCCTTTTTTTTTACTTTAACGAGTGTTCAATAAAAAAAGACAATTTTTTCAGTCATATTGTAAAAAAAAATTTTTTTTTGCGACGAATTCAGTATTTTTCATTAAAAACATAATGTTTATCGACCAGCATCCTCTACTCGCAATCGTTGTCTTCAAGGCAGATGCGGAAAAGACGTGTCCATTTACGTCTGGGTCCATTCATTGGACCGTAAATTTCAACAAGTTCATTGGCGCATTAGTGGGTTCCAAGAGCTACAGCGTTATCTGCTCACTACAGTTACATACGGCACTTCTTGTGCACCGTATCTCGCAACCCGTCTACTAAACCAACTGGCTGAGGATGAAGGCCACCGATACCCTCTAGGAGCAAAGGCACTCCTCAACGGTTTCTACATGGACGATGCACTGTCTGGTGAGGACGATTTAGGGTTAGCCGTCGAAACGAGCCAGCAGCCGTTGAAAGGTGGAGCTCCTTAAGATCGCGGAATTCAATTTGAGGAAATGGAGCACCATCTAAGGGTTCTGACACACATGCCGGATGATTCGAAGGAGTTCTCGCTGGAATTGGAAATCGATGGTTCTGGAACCGTAAAAACATTGGATCTTCTGTGGTCACCCGTAACTGACGAGTTTGGCTCTAAGATTCCAGCCATTTTCCCACTGGAGAAGATCACAAAACGTATAGTGGCCTCCGAGATGGCACAGTTATTCGATCCACTTGGGTTAGTGGGATCAGTGGTTATGAGTGCGAAGATGTTCATCCAGAGGCTGTGGGCGATGAATATTCCTTGGGATGAGGAACTTCCCGCAAACCTGGCTGCGTTTCCGGAGTAAGATCCCTGAATTGTCAAGGCTCAAGGTTCCTCGGCGCGTTCTGACAAACACGAACAACAGGTATGCTCTGCATTGCTTCTGCGATGCTTCGGACCACGGTTTTGGCTCCTGTGTCTAGTCTCGTCTAGTCTGTGTCTAGTGACGTAGTCTCGTCGGATGGTACAGGGTCGTGCAAAAGCCAGCTTCTCATGGCCATGGCCAGTGTCATGTCACACCTCTACGTGGACTTACCACCCCTAAACTTTAACTGTGCGGGAGCCATCTCGGGAGCCAGCTGATGGAACAAATTCGAAGTACAACAAACTTCTCAAAATCGGTAATATTCTGGTCCAATTCTAGTATTGTTTTGCATTGGATACAATCTCTTCCCACCATTTGGAAGGTGTTCGTTTCGAATAGGATAGCAGAAATACAAAAATAATCAACAAAGATTGCTGGCGCCAGGTTCCTTCGAGGGAGAATTCAGCTGACCGCATATCTCGCGGTGTTCTTCTATCTCAGATCATCGAAGATCGGTTATGGCAGCATTGCCCGGAGTTTCTCGTGCGAATTGTTAATCAGGGTATCACCTGCTTTCGATGCTCCTCAAAACCAACCAGTTTAAAGCACCAATGCCTTCGATGCAAATTACTTCAGCATGAGTGTTTTCAAACAGTGGCATGGACTATTGTGGGCCGTTCAGTGTTCGTCCGTTAGTTGGGAGAGGAGCAAACGTGAAGATGTACGTCGCCGTGTTCGTTTGTAGTGTGGTAAAGCGATACACCTCGAAGTCGTGAGTGATCTATCGCCCGTCACCTGTATCAATGTGGTTAAACGATTCGTCGAACGTCGCGGTCGGGCGCTGATCGGGAGCTGAAAAAATGCGACAGCAATACATTCAGCAATTCTCTATGGAACAGTAAAATGGATACTGCTTAGAAAGCGGTATAAACTTTCAGTTCATCCTTCCTCGATCTTCTCACCACGACTACCTGTTGGAGGCAGGGGTTAAATCATTCAAGTACCATCTTCGTAGAGGAGTTGACTACAGCGGTTGCTCAAATTGAGAGCATCCTAAATTCTCGTCCACTGTTATCAATGTCCAGTCATTAGCAGGACCTCACCAGTCTCACTCCAGGCCACTTCCTCGTGGGAGAACCGCTGTATTCCATCCCTGAGCCCGATAACACCGAACAACCCCTCAGTCGGCTGAACCAATTTTAAGAATTTAAACGCAGCGTCCAAGACTTCTGGAAACGCTGGTCTCGCGACTACATCAGCAAGCTACTTCAACGTTTCAAGTGGCAACATGTGCGACAGGAAGTCAAGGTGGAACTAGGGCCGTGTAGAAGCGCCGTGTAATGCCGGGAGAAGATGGACACGTACGGGTTGTTCAAGTTCGAACAACCACACCATACAAGCGAGCAGTCACCGAGGTCTATCTGCTCCCAATCGATGGAACCAAATCAACTGTTAGGAAGAAAGACGAATCAGCCGAACCGTCTAGCAAGAGGTCGTAGATAGTTGAAACAGGTCGTTCTAACGGCGGCCTATATGTTGAAGATCCTAATTATCCTTATCTGAGAAGAGAAGAAGAAACATTTTTATAATAATTTTCCTTTATATATTGTATTCAAATTACAAGAGAGGGATTCCATCCAGAATGTGCCGGAAATCCCAAAAATCATACCCGATCATCATTGATTTGGATGAAACTTGGCACATGAGTTCGGTACGTTGGAAAAAAAAAAATTCCACTGGTGTTAAGATAATTTGGGTCCAAGAGTAACTTTTGAGATGGGCGTATGTGTTTTTCCAACATTTTACTTGAAAAATCGTAGTTCAAAAACCATTACATTTAGAGAAAAACTTTATATAAGGCAATTGTAGGGAACTAAAAGCTTCTTCTCTTAAAAAATTATACATCAAGAAAAAATCAAAAAATAATTACTAAAAATAAAATATCTAAAAAACATATTTTTAATATTTTTTTAATTTGTTGTATGAAAATTTGAGGACAAAAGACACGTTTTAAAAAACTTCTAGGATGGACGCTCTTATAATAAAAAAGTTTTTCAAATAGCGAACTTTGGTGTATATTTCAAATTTTGGTTATTCATTCTTATAAATAAATTTTGATGTTACAATATGGTTTTGGAGATCATTACAAACAATAATGATGATAATGATAAACCACGTAAACGCAAACCGTTTTCAAGATATTTCTGATTTTCTTTCAATAAAATTACAAAACCTCAAAAATACGCCCTTTTCATAAATTACTCGTGATATTAAAACAACAATAGCTAACGATTGTTTCTCTTGTGTTTTTAGCCTTTTTAAAACACATGTATGTGCTCTCTTACTTACTCTTAACAGCTCGTCGATTGAAAAAGCTTCACTTAAAGTTATAAGACAAAAATAATGAATTATGGTTGGATTTATATTTATATATACCATTTATTAGTCTCGGTCATTGATAATATTACATAAACATTATATAAACTATTGATTGCTTTTATATATATTATGAATCCTGCCTTCTTCCGTCATTCGAAAACAGTTTTACAAAAACTTCGTCTTCTGAAATTGGAACGAATGAGTGGTACTTTTGTGTACCTGTAATCGTTTTAGTCTGTCGGTAAATTTCATTCCATTCTGCTACCCCCTGTTCATACTCTTCATGTGATACATAACAAAACGACATTTTTGTTAAACAATCATCACTTTTTGGTTCGCCCATTCGAATAACTCTAATGCACTTTTTATAGGGTGTTCATGTTGTACAGCAAGGCTTGCATATCTTGCCATTCGTTTTAATGTACCACCAATTGCATCGCAAGGTCCCTCACCGTGGATTGTTGCGAAAAATGCCATTCAGCATCAATATTGTATTTCTTTTTAAAACTTACAAAGGCTTGCAAGGTTCTTCCTATTTTTATATTGGGATGCTGCCCGTCAGACATAAACGTAGCTTTCTTACTTTAATTTTTGTTTGCAAAAAGCTTATTAGTTTTGAAATAAACACCTGCACCGCAATCGTATCATGTTTCAACACTTCTGAGATAACAATGAAACTGATATTTTTAAGTATTCCAGATTCCGTGTAATAAATGACAAAAGGGTGAATAGTGGCTTCGCTCATTACTCCAATAACTACTTTGAACAGCATCTTGAAAAACAAAATGAATAATTTTCAGAAAAATCACAAATTATTATTACTTCGCCGTCTTTAAGACAACTTTTATAATCTCTCAAGAAACTAGACTGCTGAGATTTGACAAAATCGTGGGATACTAATTGTTCCAACTTTTCACAAAAATAAGCAATAAATTCATCAATTGGTTTAACAAGTGTCTCTAAACTACATCTATCAGTTGAAATCCATTGCTCAAAAGATATTTCAACTAAACCACGTTTTTCTAATTTGTCTGTTAAACTACTCTCAAAATCTGAAAAGCTCTGGACATCGTTCGCATTCACGGAGGTAACATTTTTTAGTTCTAGTTGATGAGCTACATAATATTTCTTCAAAACACAATTTATAATCATTCTCGAATGAATATTTTCTAAGACCATGAAGCATCAAGTTAATGTTCTCATGAATGGTGCAAACACAAATGTTATGAGAACCTGTGCTGCTAGTAATTTGCAATGCTTTGGTGTGCAAAAAGAGCTAAACCCAACAGCATTTTGATGCATCTCTTGAAATTTAATGAAAGCTTCTCTTAATGAACAAACTAAAAGGCGCTTTTGAATATGAACCCTCTTGCCTTCCTACCTCACTGAAACGTAGTTCGTTCATATTCAGGGTTGCTCGTGTAATCTCATCACTGTCGTAAAATTGCAAAATTTGGTTTTTTATTTCCGGTTCAGACCGTGTCCCAGCTTTTCGTTAGGGCAGCTAAAACACCTTCGTGCTTTGCAAGGAATTTAGCTTGTGATACGATGTACTTGTTTGTTATTCCAAATTCTGCCATTACTCTTTGATTTGTCCAAGATTGTGGTAAAACCGAAAGTATCCTTACTTGATCGTCCTCGAAGTTTCTGGATCAACATACCGGTCCTTTAGCTGCGCGATTATTTCGTCATATTCGGCTGCTTTCACTTTCAATTGTTCCAGGTCATCCTCCTCCGCTTGATCCCCAAATATGTGTGTCCGAATGCCGTTTGAAACATCTTTGAACTTTTTGCGGGCATAATTTACGTTCAGGAACTTTTAGCCGATATTGGCGAAACGTTGATTCCAGCTACGCCCTTGTTAAATAGCTCAATATTATGGCGCCTTGAATAATCTCTGCACACTGCTATCAGATGGCACTGACATTAATGATATTGCCGATGGCGTTTCCTCGAGACCATACAAGTCTACTTGCCGTGATGTAGATGGTTGTGGATCCATAATGTTAGTAATTGATGGTTTCTCACTAGGCTCCAGAAATTGCAGCATGGGATTGTTCTCGTTCTATTTATAATGATAACGATCAATTATCACTAGATCATACGATTATAAGCTGCTAATTGTGTTCTGACCTACGCTTAAACCATATATGTTGTTGACATTTTCATCGCTACATCACCGAACTGTTCGGAGTGTAGTTTTCACACACTACACCCGACCTCTAACATCGTTGGAGCTTGGCAAAATAGTCAGCAGTTCGATTAATATGCTTCTTCTATATGACCCTCCGCATAATTTCATCATCTGTCCATTTCACACTTGTCGCTCCTGCGACATCTATCTCGCTGTTACTTTCATCGCTTTAGCAAATTCGCTCCCTTCATTCTCTGAGCGGCCCGACCGATACAGCCATAAAACAATTATAAATATATTGATTGCAATATTAAAACAATAGTGCTATTTATCTTGTTCTTTTCAAATGAGTCTTCTTATCATCCTGATATCAAAAGAAAAGAGGACATTAGAGTAATGTGAACGTTATAATATGAAGATCTTGGAAAATTTATCATTTCTGGTGGAAATCTCGATTAACTTAAGAAAAGAGCGAATTTTCTGAGGTTTTTTCATTCTATTGAAATAAAATCCGAAAAATCTCGAAAACGGTTGCTGTTCAGGTGATTTATCATTATCATCATTATTGTTTTTAATGATCTCCAAAATCATATTGTATAATTAATTTTCATTTATAATAATGAATAACCAAAATTTGAAATATGCACCAAAGTTCGCTCTTCGGAAAACTTTTTTATTATAAGAGCGTCCATCCTAGAGTTTTTTCAAAACGTGTCTTTTTTCTCAAATTTCCACAAAACAAATTTGAAAAATATTAAAAATATGTTTTTTTTATATTTGATTTTTAGTATTTATTTTCGATTTTTCTTTATGAAAAAAATTTTTTTTTCAGTGTACATTTTTTTACAAAGCCTTTTAGTTCTCTACAACTCCCCATATAAAGTTTTTCTCTAAATGTAATGGTTTTTGAACTACGTTTTTTCAAGTAAAATGTTGGAAAAAAAACATACACCCATCTCAAAAGTTACTCTTGAATCCAAATAATCTTAACACCAGTGGATTTTTTTTTTCAACATACCGAAGACGTGTACCAAGTTTCATCAAAATCGAAGATAGTTGAGTTTGGTGACCGACCGATTTGGCGTGGAATCATTCAAGAACAAAATTTGTTGTCATTACACCCAGATCTTAGTGATCTTAAATTACCTTGAAAAGCGATTTTTTTTTCAATTTGGATAGTTTAAAACAACATATGAATAAAGCGTTTTGCTAGCTTTGAAATGATAATAAATATTAACAAACCTTTACAGAACTTCGTGAAAACAAGGAGAGGTGATATCGCCTTGGATTTTGTACGTCCAGTCTCTCTTATAGTAGTACCAAATGGCACCTGTCACACCAAATCCCAGCAAAGCTACATTAGCACGAATAATCCCGCAAGCTAATCGTGTTATGTACATCCTTTACGATGGCAAATCGCGAATGAGTGGAGATGAAGTAACTTTTTTTCTCCGCCAATAGAGTATTGGCTAACGACAAGGCTTACATGCAGGTGTTCATTCCCGGTCATGAAGTGTAAATAAGTCTTAAAATAGCATTTCAGCATTTAACGTGCGCCCGGACATACTGGTAGTGCTGAGCGCGTGCTAAATTGACGCGAAAAACTAATGGGTTTTTATGTTTATTGAATTCAGATCTCCGTCGAGTTGGTACAGTGATCGCTGGCGATGTTATTGCAGGAGAGGGGAATGGGATGAAACGTTAAGTTGGTGATAAGCAGACATCAATTTGTACTTTTAATGGATGGAACGGTTTCCGGGAACAGGTAGCAAGTGCATCACATCAGTTCTTTTTATATGCTGAGGAAATATGGTAATTGAGCTGCTGAAATGCAATTTTGCGGTTTATGTTAATGGAACGGAAGGAGGTAGATATTAGAATATTGGGCAATGGGCCATGAGTTGTGATTTTAAGGTTTATTTTCAAGAACTGAACTTTCAGTTTTAGCGTTCTTGAGATTTACGAATAGCTGAATACAGAAGTGGTTTTTAACTGACTTTCACTCTGCTCTGTTAGAAATTAGATCTGATGTCCTCCTTTTTGCCTTGCTTTGCC
Organism: Aedes japonicus; assembly: GCA_034211315.2. Taxonomy (NCBI): domain Eukaryota; kingdom Metazoa; phylum Arthropoda; class Insecta; order Diptera; family Culicidae; genus Aedes; species Aedes japonicus. The sequence goes on from JASCZW010011784.1 coordinate 24,021, forward strand.
TTCTGGTTCCTATCTTGCCGTTATGTGAATCTGTTATACTTCCAAATTTATTAAGCTTAAATCTTGATTTTTGTTTGCATTTCTGAATCAGTTTTGGGTAAGCCATTTGTTGTTTTGTATTGTTTTTTTAATTTAATTTCTTTTTTGTATAGACTCAAGCAATTCAACTATAGAACATTTGACATTTTCATTTTCAAGGTATTGCGGAAATCTTAAAGTTTAATAAAAACAAAGTGATAAGGAAGAACAGATTAGTCGCGATCGTCTCAATGTAAATGCGGATTACATTGGATAAGTGTATGATTTATTTAGTTGGTTCGTCGGCAGATTTCAGGTGAGCTAAGGTTGGCGATCGATGCGCTTAGCAGTATGCAAAGCAGAAGATTTTTAACTGATCGAGAAATAGTGTGTTGGGTATGCCTTCGGATGTTGTTCATAGGAAGAAATTGGTTAAGTCATTTTCCATTTTGAGATGTTCTATTGCCAGAGAGTATAGAATGGACCTTAAGTCGCATAAAGCTAGAAAATTTACTTATTAATTAATTAAGTTACTACCGCTAGTTGACGATGGGCATTGTCAGATTTTCTTCGCAAGCCATAACCATAAGCCAAATGTATGGCTACGACTAAAAGTTGATGCTTAAGTCTCAACCGTTCGTAGAAAATGGAGCATCATTTAACCTTCTTAGACTAGATGCTCCCAACGACTATTTTTAAATAATTTCCTATTCTGTACACAAACAGGGCATTCTGTTCAACTATTCTCTCCAACTATTCATTTCCTTTTTCCTTGGATATCTACTGAAGGCTACATGGGTTTACCGTGTCTTCTTAAGGTGGATATCAAATCCTCCCTATCTCCAACGGTTGCATGGACGTGGCCAGACGAGCGATCGAGGAGTGTCTTTGTGGAGATTATTGCGTGAAGAAACGTATCAGTAACTGGTTTCGTTTCATGGTGACATGCAATGTCTTCAACGAATTATTCCTCATCGTAGCTCCATCCATCAGGTGTGCAAACGTCAATGCTAATGCTAATGCTAATGCAAATCGTATAGTCAGATTGAATATAGAATACGAGAGATCCAGATCGATCCGAACTAGACATGTTTTGCAGTACATGTATAGTACATTTATAAACACAATAATTGTTAAACGATGTTTTGTGTGTTGAGAATTGTGAGTAAAAATACTCTTTTCACTGCTAGAAAGTTATGTATAATATATTATTGTTCTTGAGTACATTCCATTCATTTTATAAAACATGCAGGACAAGATTTTATGGGTAGTTTTAAATACCGTTGAAATTACATTAGAGCAACCATGTTTTGTAAAACGTGTTCTTTTTACTCATTAAGATGAATTTGTTGTACAAGATTGTGGTTTCACTGCCAACGGGAAGCAAATAGATACTCATAGGTTACTTTTCAACAATCGAAGTTGGCTTAGCAGAGAAGCAGCAAACCTATCACGCCAAGGACTAGTGTTCTAATCTTACGGTTGGCGCTGTTATATTTTTGTATAAGAATTGTTTTTTTTTTTCATTTTATGTTTTAAAGGCTTCACTTTTTGCGCTTTTGACGTCATATTAAAGTATGAAATAAAGCATTATACACTTATATTGTTTACCTGTATTTGTCATTTAACAGTATTTTCAACTTGTTTGTTACAAGCTGTGTTGCTTGGGCCTTTAGTCAGGTTGTGTATACAATACGAGAGATCCAGACCGATTCGAACTAGACATGGCAATGGTTGATTAAATGGTGAAATTCTCTTCTGTAGATATGATCAAATCATAACTTTGCATAAATGAATTTCAACTTATCCTGTACTGAAGTATTTATTTTATTTTATTTTATTTTATTCATTTATTTGTCGATGAGCCTTTGGCTCTGAAGTAGTTTGCTTATCGATTCTTCCAGTTTTGGCGTCTTGCTATGTGGTACCAGGTGGTTACCCACCGATTGTTTGTCGATCGGTCAAATTCAGAAGACGTATAGATTGAGGTATCTCATATTATAATATTCTATCCACTATACCTTAAAATATTGCGATTGATTGAGAGGATTGAGATAACGTAATCATTGAGCATAAGAGCACTTATCCCCCGGGTGGTGCTTAAACGATGAGCTTGGAAAACAATAGAAGTTCTACCGCATTTTTGGTGGATTAGGATAGATAGAATGTTCAACTTGTTTGAGACTGATATTTGTTTCAGAAGTAAATTAGTTTACCGAATGTGAAAACGTTTGTACACATCGAAATCATACTCTGTGAGTGGCCTCTACAAGATCCTTACGGTTGGTTTAAATAGGGTCATGTCGGCTATTTGAAATTAATATTGTTTTACTAATAAAAAAACACGATCTTACTTTATTTTCCTAACAATAAACCACCATAAAATCCTTATGAAAAACCACCACCACACGTCCGTCAACACATTTCTACACATTTTAAAAGAAACATTTTTTTTGCGTTATCTAATTCAGTTAAAGGGAATGCTAGATTTGGCATAAATTCTTTAAGGATATATGTAAATTTTAGTCAGATTTCGCTGGAATCAGGTTTGATGTACGGAAGATTGCGAACAATGTTGTATGCTGTATGAAATATTGCAAACAATGACGTTGTTTACGCTTGCTATGGCTTGAAATTAAACGAGAGAAAATGTTACGCGTTCGTTAAAATCCATTTGTGAGTATAAGCTTTCTTTATTTGGTCTGCAATCGAGCGGTGATACCTTTGTTTTTGGTTCAATAGTTTCTACACATTGAGAATGCATGTTAGTCTCAACAATCATCTGTTTGTTTTCTGTATAATAACAAATTATTTCACTTTTAATGATACGAACACAAGTTCTTTCTATCGGGTTTATGATTCGATGCATCAATCATGATTGATTATCAATTTAAAGGGTGTTCCGGTCAAAATTTGGTCGACTTAAACTTGACGCATCATCGTGCATTAAAAAATGTTCCATACCCCTCATTTTGAAGATTTGTGCGTGTAGCATTATGCCTCTATTTTGATTTTGAGATTAGCACTTCAGTTATCAAAATGTCGTCAAAAGAAGAGAAGCAACGCATCAAAATTTTGCACGTGCATGGCGAAAATCCAAACTAATCTAACCCCAAGCTGGCGAAATTATTGAATGTGGCTAAATCAACTGTTACCAACGTATTAAGAGTGTTCGGTGAACGTTTGTCAACAGCCACAGCGACGACAAAAAGAGTTGCCCGCTGTTTCGAGCGGAACCCCAACCTCTCCGTCCGAGATGTCGCAAAGAAGCTGGGAGAGGCGCCTTCAACCGTGGACAGGATGATGAAACTTAGGATTTTTGAGGACGATACGTGGTACAGGACGATGAAACTTCGTTAAGGCAGACTTTAAACAGCTTCTTGGACAGGAATTTTAAACGGAAACTGGACGGGAAAAGATGGCAGATATTTTCAAGCACATTCAACTGTCAAAGTTCGCGAAGGAATATCTGGTGTGGCAGGCCACCTGTACCTGTGGCTTGAAGGGCAACGTTTACATTGCGACCGGAACCATCAACCAAGAAATTTATCTGAGCGAGTGCCTACAAAAACGTCTAATGCCATTCCTGAAGCGACACAATTGTTCCGTTCTATTTTGGATTTGGCATCTTGTCATTACGTTGAAAAAGCCATGGAGTAGCATGCTGATGCATGGTCACTATCGGAGTTATTGTTTGTTTTGTTTGCAATGAATCCGGTTTTGACTGATAAAGGGGCGTGCTTTTGAAGAGTGTTGTCGCTCACAAAGGGTTTAAACAGCGGAAACTTTCAATTAAACCTGATTCATTGCCAACAAAACAAACAATGACAACTGTAACAACACCGAATACTTCATCATTTCTCAATAGTGATGAAGTAACTCTGTACATAGCACTAAACAAGGGATACGGGATGTACTACAATAGATCAAATTACTGGTCGCAGTGGTTTATGTCCCGAACAGAGGAAAAAAAAATGCTGCCAACAACGTTCAAGTGTTGCCCAAGGACGAGAACCCTCCCAACACGCCAGAGCTTCACCGAATCAAACAGTACTGGGCCATCGTCAAGCGGAACCTTAAGAAGACTCAAATAGGTGTTGTGAACGAGAAACAGTTCAAGGCAAACTGGCGTTCTGCGGCGAATAAAGTGGACAAGAAGACTGTTCAAAATCATATGGCAAATCTATCTCTCTGAAGCGTATCTAAAATACTCATCAAGACCGATAATCTTTGCCTGGCGCTACTTATGAAAGTGCAGAAAGGTGAAGGAATGGCCCCAGTGGCGGTGAACACTAGATTGGGCTGGCGTGTGTATGGTTCTTAAGGAAGCGACAGCGTAGGCTATAGCTTTCACATTTGTGAATGTTGTGACGAAACTCTTCATGACGCGGTGAAGGACTTTTCCGCAATCGAAGCAGTGGTAATCCCACGAACCAAAGACGACGAAAGAGCGCTCACGATCATGGAAACCACGACCCAGTATAAAAACGAACGCTTTGAAACCGGGCTTATATGAATGGAGGATTATTGCGAATTTCCGAATAGCTAAACAGCCCTACGGAGGCTGGAATGCCTCGAACGCTGAATGGATCGAGACTTTGGTACTTGAATCCAAAAAAGCCGGGAAAAGTGCGAATTATTTTGGACGCTGCTGCAAAGGTAGGCGGCGCATCTCTAAACAATGCTCACCATAAAGAACCCGATCAGTTATAGTCCCTTCCGGCTATCTTACTTCGCTTTCGTCTGTACCAAGTGGCGGTGATCCAAGAGATGTTTCACAAAATAGAAATGCTGGTGCAAGACAAGCATTCCCAACGCTTCCTCTGGAGATTTAGTCCGTTCAAGTTGCCGACCATTTATCTAATGGATGTTGCTACGTTTGGAAGTACGTGCTGTCCAGCTTTGGCCAATTTGTAAAAATAACGGAATGCCGAATTACACGCCGATCTTTACCTCGAAACGGCAAAGGCAATCGTTCACGACCACTATGTGGACGACTACCTGCGAAAAGGCAGTGAAAGTTGCTGGCGATGTAAAGTACGTTCACAGTAGAGGTGGGTTACAGCTTCAAAACTGGCGCTCCAATAGCAACACGGTTCTGGCAAGGCTAGGTGAAAACCAACGCAATGCAGATAAGCAGCTGAACTTGTCAGAAGGTGTGAAAGCCAAGAGGTTGCTTGGAATGCTCTGGAGCCCGTCAACCGACGAACTAAATGAATCCTAGAGGGTTTGAGCTGTTTAGTGGAATACTTGTAACTATAAATTAGAAGAAAAATTAGTAATCTCCATTTAATTCCAACTAACTTTGCTTATCTTCGACAGACGCGTATCTAGTCGCCAGTCGAGTTATTAGTACGAGACACTGAAGAAGTCTGCACATTGTAGACGAAATACGCGTATCTGTCGAAGATAAGCAAAGGTAGTTGGAATTAAATGGAGATTACTAATTTTTCTTCTAATTTATAGCGATGAACTAAGCTTTTCAACCCAGATGAGCGAGGAGGTACAATCATTAATCCGAACCAACACGACACCGACAAAGAGTCAGGTGCTACGATGTGTAATGACGTTATTCGATCCATTGGAATTGCTTTCGCCGTTTATCATCCACAGTAAGGTACTGATCCAGGACCTGAGGCGAGAAGGTACGGGATGGGACGATAAAGTTAGCGATCTGGTCTACACCAAGTGGCCGAGATGGAGAAATATGATCAAATTTATCGCCAAAATACGAATCCCAAGATGCTACTTTCGAAAAGCTATTCGAGAACCCTACACACTCAGATTATTTTACAGAAATCTGTAAAGTTTTACCGAATTCTCAACAACTGAACGTTCGGTAATCCGATTTAACGGAATTCGGCAAAATTTTACCGTAATCCGGTAATTTTTTTACAGATATCTGTAAAATTTCACCGAAATCCGTAAAATCGGATTACCGAACGTTCAGCTGTTGAGAATTCAGTAAAACTTTACAGATTTCTGTAAGAAAATCTAAGTATGTACGCAAGTTGCGAAGTCCATATGCTCGTCAACGTCAGTGTCACGCACGCACGACGAGGACGGAAACCCGCAGTGCTGCCGTATTACAGCCAAATCAAAGGTCGCTCCACTGAAGCCCTGGTATATTCCCAGACTCGAACCACAGGGGTGCGTACTAGGTGTGCGCTGGACAAAATTTGTGACGAAAAACTCTGGAATATTCATTTTCAAGAAAGTCTTTTGGACAGATTCCAGAACGGCCCTAGCCTGGATCAAGGCTGACCCTCGAAACTAACGCCAATTCGTGTCATTTAGAAGTACACCGCAGCGAGAGACTGGCGATGGCTACCATCGAAATCAAACCTAGCGGATGAAGCAAATAAATGGGGTAGTGGATCATACTTTGACCAGAATAGTTAGTGGTTCCAGGGACCCGATTTCTTGCAAATGCCAGAAAGCGGGGGGCCTCGGTCTAAAGGGTCGATTACTGCCACAACCGAAGAGATGCGTGCGTCAATCCTACATCAATGCTGCCTTCAACCCGCAGAAGACTTCGATCGGTTTTCCTCCTGGAATCGACTTTAGCAAGTCGTCGCATACGTTCTACGATTCCTATACAACTCGACCAAGAAAGTGTCGACATACCATGGAGGATTTCAGCAAGTAGAGCTTTGAAAGGCAGAGATAATCATCCTGAACGCTTATCCAGATGAGATCGCCACAGTGGCGATATAGACCGCCAAACGTTATCGGGCAGGAGAGCATAGGTAGACGAAATACGCGTACCTGTAGTCATTTCTGCAGCCACC
>JASCZW010011785.1:0-30814 GCA_034211315.2 Aedes japonicus
TTGCAAACAATTTCGTTGTTTACGTCTCTTTTGGATTGGAATTAAACGAGTGGAAATTTCACGCATTTGTTAAAATTCATTATTCAAATCTGTGCATACTATACACATGGGACCAAGAAATTGACCAGTAGTGAAAGTATCACATATGCTAATCATTTTTTCACTGTCACGTCGCACAGTGGGACGAAATAAAAATAGTGGAACATGGGTATTTGCGGCGAAACTATTAGGTGTGGCCTATTTATGTCTTCTAAAATGTTTCTAAGTTTTTGGAGAACTTTATTTTTGTGTTAACAAATTTGATTTAAGGGGTGTATACGCCTAGATAAAAAAAAATAACTTCTTTAGTTCTGGTTCAAATCAATAACCATGTATTAAAACATTAAAGGTTAGTTTATTTCATGAAACTTTTTTGAAGATAAAATCTATCTATCTCTTAAGTGGACGAAGTTGTAGGGTTGTAGGGAAATAGGAATGAAAAGTGTAATACCCCCTTAAAACTCGTTTTTTATCATAACTTTATTATTTGAATTTTCCAATTTTCCAAATGTTCTACAGAGCTTAAGGTACTTTTAAAATAAACTGTTTTGTAGAAGATAATTTATAATTATCACTTCATTCATTTAAAGGATTTACATCGGTTTTAATGAATTTTTTGAGCTATCTTCTATAATGTGTAGATAACAGGTTAGCAGGTATTAGCAGTTTAACTTAACATTAATTTATTCAACAACTGATACCTTTCAAAATGATGTACAAATTATAAGGGGGCCAAGAGGGCTCCTAACATTTTTTCAAAAAAGTAACTAAGCTTCTTATTAGGTTATGTTGCATATATAGTGATTTTTTCATATTTTTGAATAAATTTTTAGACGTGCTATTGATGATTTAAAAAAGGCCAATTTATTAGATGATGAAGCTTATATGATAACGAAAAAAAGTCCATCGTTCTACTGCAAATCTTCCTTTGGTAGAAATACGACATAGTTCGTTTCGCTCCTATTGTATTTTCAGTAGAACGATGGACTTTTTCCCTTATTATGTTCAAGTAAGCTTTATTATCTGATAAATTGCCCTTTTTCCTTTTAAACATTAATAGCAAGTTTAAATATTTATTCAAAAGATGAAAAAATCACTATAAATGCAACATAATCTAATAAGAAACTTAGTTGCTTTTTGAGAAAATCTTGAGTGCATTCTTGGACCCTCTTATAATTTGTACGTCATTTTGAAAGGTATCAGTTGTTGAATAAATTAATGTTAAGTTAAACTGCTAATACCTGCTAACCTGTTATCTATTATAAATTATCTTCTACAAAACAGTGTATTTTAAAAGTACCTTAAGCTCTGTAGAGTATTTAAAAAATGGGAAAATTCAAATAATAAAGTTATGATAAAAAAAACGAGTTTTAAGGGGGTATTACACTTCTCATTTCTTTTTTACCCTACAGCTTCGTCCACTTAGATAGATAGTTTTTATCTTCAACAAAGTTTCATGAAATAAACTAACCTACAATGTTTTAATACATGGTTATTGATTTGAACCAGAACTAAAAAGTTATTTTTTTTTATCTAGGTGTATACACCCCTTAAATCAAATTTGTTAACACAAAAAAAAAGTTCTCCAAAAATTTAGAAACATTTTAGAAGACATAAATGGGCCACACGTAATAGTTTCGCCGCAAATACCGATGTTCCACTATTTTTATTTCGTCCCACTGTGCGTCGTAGAACGTTTATATAAAGGCACTAACATCAGGTGTGATACTAGTGGGTTATGCCGCAATTCATTCCTAGACTTCTTACTTTCAATCTAAGGGAAACGACTAAACGTACACTTTTCATTTTCGTAGCAACTTATGTTGTTGTTTATCCATTTTTTATGGAATGAATAACCAAAATATCTGCTTTGCTCATGGTATAATAACTGAATGTAATTGCACCATTTTCGAGAGGGGTAAACTTTTTGATCCGGGTTATCATCTGACTGTTTGGAATGCAGCAGATAGTCACAGAAAAGTGTAACTTAAGACTGACGATGACAAGCATGTATATTTGAGATAGGACGAGGAAGGCCCGTTTAGGAAACCCCATTAAATAGAAGCAATAGAATAGACCTATCCATGTGTTGTTGTTTTTTAAGAAGGAGATTTTTTCTCATCAGCATGAGGCTCCGAGAGTGGAGAGTGTTTTTTGCTGGAGTGGTGATGTAAGGAGAGGGTATTGATGGTTCCGTTACAGCTCGGCAGGCTCGAATGTAACATTTGTAAACAATGACATCTAGCGTATTTTTCAGGGGCCTGCTTGCTCCCACACACAAAATAGCACCAGAAACAGATACAAAGAGTTATTACCTTCCCGTCGGTAGTGGATATAGATGTTAGCAACCTGACATTTCCAGGAAATTTACGTTTGAAGTCATTGTTTTTCGACCTTTTGACGATTTTATGTAGATATGTAGAGTGGCGTATCGAGGCAGGTGCGCAGTCTTTTGCCAAACATTCCCAATGCGGGGTTCAACATCTTTGTTCTAGAAGGGATTGTTGTCCACTCCTGAAGCCTCATGATGATGAGAGGTTGCTTCCTTCTTTAAAAAAACAACATCATCATGGTTGTAATGCACGGCCATAATAAAAAGAAACTACAAGCTTCAGGGTTGTTCGAAATGATGACGTAGGACTACAACTAAGTGTAAGCCATTTTAATTGTACAATTCAATATTTCGAACTAATATACCTTGATAACAAAACCATATCTTTCATAACACCAATTCATTGCTTTCGGTGTTAGTGATTAGTAGTCTATTTTCTGTTTATTTAAAATGAAATTCTTTTTAAGTTCCCGTTATGTTATTGTTGTTTCAAGATCAGAGGCATCATTTAAATTAACTCTTTTAAAAGATTGGTGGCCCTAAAAAGGCTTTTGTCGTTCTAAATTCAGAACGGTGTTGATGTTGGAATAGAATACTTGAGTATCCCGATCAGAACGATTATATCACATCATCAACACACCACCGCTCAGAACTGACATAATGTTCGTTAAATTGGAAGTTCAACAAGCTCTTGATAAACAATATATCAGATATCCTACCTCGAGTTGAAGAACCTTCTCCAGCATCCCAGTAGTCAATGACAAGTTACCTTTGGCCGCTTTAATTTTAGTCCGATAACACTTAGCTCGCTTCGAAGGAACGTTCGCCTGTTGATCCATCTTACGCTTGTATATAGGGTAGGGAACGGCTTCAGCTCCCCGGGACCTTATTCCAAGCACGGGGTAAACATTAACCTACAATGGTCATTTTTGGCAGTATGATGCTTCACTAGATGAAACATCATGTTGCAAAAAATGAGCGTTGTATGTTATCGTTTACCCCGTGCTTGGAATTGGGTCCCGGGGTGCTGTAGGCGTTCCCTGCCCTAGTATCCAAATGTTGCGACATTTCAGCGATTTTCAAAATTCTCAATAACTATTTCCTAGTGTTATTCAATCCATCGCGAAACGAAATTTGACGGAATGAATATAAATAATAATGTTTCATTCTGTCAATATATTGGTATTGGATAATGAAGTCCTTGAAAGGGAATTAGCATGAAAGTAGCAGAAAAATTCCTTCTACTTCATCATTTCCTTCTAAAACTTTCCAGCTTATTATTTGTCGTAATTCACATATTTCGATCATACTGGTTAGGAAAGTGTCATACTCATATAATGAGCAACCTCTTATAATAATTCAGTGTAACCTCCAAAATCAAAATAATAGCCATGAGATGGCCCTTTTGTGAAGTACATAACATTTTGCTCCTCATGGTTGCGTCAACTGGCTGATTTAGTATTCTCCATTGGCTGGGTTAACCAAATGCATAACAAGCCACTTTCTAGCCTGTTTGGCCAATGACTGCTCGCCAATGCGCCCTCCGCGGTGCTTGCCACCTCTAGCAACTAACCTATTCTACTCTGTGCAACTAATCCACTAAGTAAAAACTAGGAACTGCTATATGAAATTTCGATGAGCGCACGAGAAACATCATTTAAACAAACTCTTTAGTTGGACATATTACTTTTTTCGTCCTGAAAGGACGGATTTTAGTTGTTGGCGGGGCGAACATGGTTCGCGATTGAACTTAGGCGTTTTACTCGGTCTTCTAGTGCAACAGGACAGCCTAGATGTTTGACAGGACACCTCCCTTTGCAATGGTCACACCGGAAAAAAAAGTTCAGCTCCTCGTCGTTGCGGATGCTCAGCTGCAGGTGATATGAATGAATACCAACTCGCGGATTTCAGTGGCAAGCTGCCCTTCAGTAGCAGACGCTGAATGCGACTGACTGGTAACTGCAATCCGGTGCGGATCAAGCGGGACTTTGCCTTTCCCTTAACCTTTCCTTCTTTTCCACGGCCAGACACGTTGCCAAGGCCAGAATGTGCACAGCTGAGGTGATATGTATCACTGCCAGCCATGTCGGGCCCTTATTATAAAATGGCGACGGGTAGCATTGCATGGAAGGAAGGCGGTAACACAAAGGCAATGCGAAACAAATTTTACAAAAGGGGAGGGGCCTCACTTGCTGCGGCAGACACCAGCGTGGAAATGGAATCATTAGTTGTCATTACCGCGACACAGTGGCGCACGCTGTATGGTTTCGGAGGTTTAATTCACTTCACCTTAGGCAAAGGAAATGTGCCTCTTTCCGGGCCAAAAACCTTATCTCAAAGAAAGTTGAGATATGGACATATATTTCGTTTCTTGGTTGTCCAACGTGCTTGGTCATTTACTCCGGGACGCGACGTTTAAAGCAATGCCATGTTGACCTAGTGCGTGGTAATGTAAATTTTGATGAGTCCAAGAGAAACTTCAATTAATCTAACTCTTTAGTTGGGCAAATTAATTTGTTCATTCTGAAAAGGACAGATGGTCACCGATTGAACTTAGGCTTTTTACTTGTGCAGCAGGACAGCCTGAAAAGGACAACACCTCGTGAAATGGTCACACCGGAGAGAAGTTGTATCAGCTCCTCGTCGTTACTGATGGCCAGCTGCAGGTGACGTGGGATTGTTGTCGCGGGCGACGTTTCCTGCCAACTTGCGGACTTCAGCCAACGCACCAACGCGCTCGGTGTAGTCCCCTTCGGGAGCAGACGTTAAATGCGACCGAGTGAGAACTGTCATCTGACTGCAAATTTGTCACGGCCACACAAATCGTTGCAGTAGAGTGTGCCGGACGACTTGATGGTGCTCAGACGCGCGCTGACACAACATCTTCAAGATTAACAAATGACTCAAGGAAAATGCTACGGTGTCCACCTTAAATATAAAGTATTGTGCATTTAGTAAAGTTACTCTGAAATATCAAAATTATAATAAATCACCTTATATTTGTGTTGTTTTAATTAGTTCAATATTCAAAACCAATAATTCTCATCATTGAAATCGAAATGTAGAAATATTTCCGATCGATTGGGGCAAACATTTAGAAAATATTTGGAGAAACGACTGAGATCTTGACACTTAAAACCTGACCGCATTTTGTGACGGATATTTTTTAAATTGTACCCCAGTATAGAAAACAAAGACGTAGTTCTGCGCCAAAAATAGAAAGGAAAAACAAATAAAGAACATACCCGCTAGGAGGTAGACCCGTTTTCTAAGTTTCAAAACAGTTCGTATTTGATTCCCAAGCTGTAGAGTAGGCTGTAATTAAGGATTACGACAATTAATCAAGTAATCCTTGTTTTTATAAATATAAATAACTACAAAGGTTTCACATTCCAGATTTAATTAAATTTACTCTGTGGCATGTGAATTCATTAAAGTGGTGATGAAAATCGGCCTTAATAGCTGCTATTTATGGATTTTATTGACATTCACCATAATTTTGTCTGCCTGTTTTATCAGTTGTCCGAAAATAAATACACGGTTTTCATTAAACCGACAATTGAGCATATCGTTTTTGTTATTGTAATGACTATTTTCGCATTTTCTGGTGCCAATACCACTGGATTGCAAAATATCTCTCGAATAACAAAACTTGTTATTTCGAATACCTGGGAATACCTTAGAGATACTATTTTGGTATTGTCTTACCTCAATTCGTTATTCGCATAACATTGTATTCGCATAACAATTTTAGGGTATTATCCTGAGATATTTTACCTCTTAATCTGAACTCTTAAATACTAAGGCCACCCGAGCAAAGGGTTATACCAAATTGATAACAAGTTCTAATACCAGGTTATCCTTTTTGGATCATTGAGGCTGAATAAACGGCCAAAACAACAGAATGAATACAAAAAAATACTCGTTGAATATCATAATAATAACTTACTTTGTTATCACTGCGAACAACTTGATAACAAATCCTGTATTGTACGCAAATTTTTTGAAATACTTTAATATTATGTTATCAATTTGAAATCAAATACTCATGCTCATAACTGAAAAAAATATTTTGACTAAAAGCAAAATTTCTGCAAAATGCTGGAAATATTTATAGTCTTACAATTCAACTTATATCGTTTATAAAAAAAATAACAAAATTTGCCAATGATGATAACTAAATTTGTTATGCGATAACAGCGGAAATCAAAACGATAACTGGGATAACAGAACTTGTTACTTATATTATATCAGCTTGTTATTTTCCTTTGCTAGGGCAGTTATCAAGTAATTCTATCCTGCTCGGGTAGCCATATCCAGAAAAATATGGTCAAACTTACCGAAATAATAACCCAATGAAAATATTGGAGCTTGTGTGTAATTCCGGTCACTTTTTTTCCAAAACGAATCACCCTAGAGAGTAACACGAATCAAGAGAATCAACGATCATCCATATCCACCCACTCCGCATATCCAACGAAGCCCATCGAAGCTGCGGTAGGCGGTGATCGACACATAAAAGGGGGCCGATGTCACATATTGGATTTCATCCTCATGCAACAACCAACCCGGAGCCGACTGGCGATGGGGGACGGCACTATCGTGGCAGGCATAATCCTGCTCATCTTCCATGTAAGCTAGCATGTGATCATGCTTGAACGGAACTATGATGCTGCCAATTTATTTTCCCCCGAAACATCGATTTTCCTCCAAACAACTCCACCAACCGATTGGATTTGCTTGACCTGTCGACCGTGATGATGCGTTATTATTATCTCCATTATGGGCGCGGCGCAAAATAAACAAGCTGATTTTCCAGAACAAAAATTTCCCATCCGAGATTAGAAGATGTTTTGGTCTGTAGCGGGGGTGGGCATGTGCCATCATAATGGGGCCCACACTTCAGCGTTTCGGTTCCGTTTTCGGTGCTGTTTTTCGATGTTCAGTAGGCGAGAGAGAGAGAGAGAGATTCAATTGTCACTGGATTTATAAATTGCTTGTGTCATTCTGTGCCGCTCGTGTTGTGATGCGTGGTTGGAAATGGTGAAAGGTTAGTAATTGGAAAATCGTGTTTGGGCTATTTACGGCTGGTCTGCGGAACGTACAGTACCGGAGATTGTTCTCTCGGATAAATTCGGACGTCTTAAAAGCTTTACATTTTCCCAATGCACATGGTATTTTTATTAATGATAGCGGCTATTTGGCTGTTCAGAAGATAAAGTGATAAGTATTTGAGAAGGAACGCAGTTATAGTAAGTATCAATTTCCATATATTTATGGATTTCAAATTGGTATTGGTTAGTTCATAAAATATTTCCCAAAACTGAACAAATGCTGGCATTATTTATGGATGATTACTTCGCAAAGTGGAGGAGATGTTGACCTCGGCAATGTCGACCATTCTCGGCAACGATTTCAAAACGTCTAATTCTAAGCTTTATTTCAACTAAGCACTTTACTAAATATATTCATGATAGTAATAACTTGGTTTAATCACTTTAATTTGATCGCCTTCTGCTGTTTTTGTTGCCTATAATAGAACATATTTTTACTCACGCAGTTCAAATGAAACGATAGCCGAATAAAAATAGTGGCTTTGAGAAGTTTGGCGCTTTATAAATACACTTTCAAGCTGTTTTGGATAATTCTTTCGATTGCAATAAAAGATAAATTTAAAGATAGTAAATTAGCAGCTGTGTGCATGAAAATATGCATCGAAGGGTGGAATCTGCTTAGTTTGTATAAATAAAGTCATCATCTTTCATACATGAACAGATCGTTCTACCATAGTAGATTTAAACAATATTAGATATTCCTCGAATACTTTCTTAAACAGACGTATCTGATTTTGTAAACAAAGAGGAGAAGTAATATTCAAACGTAAGTTGCTCTAAACTCTCAGCACCCTCACGGAAAGTGACATTACTATTATGTTAGGATAAATTCCTTGTGTTGGTACACAGAAAGAAATCTTGTAGTAAAAACTGCCATTATACCCGACTACGCTTATCTTTAAAACTAACATGAAATTTCAGTCAAATTTACTACGTTTACGGTAAAATCTTCAACGTCTGTGGTATATTTAACAAACCTCATATTGATATCAACCGCACCATGGTTGATCTAATCGCAGGCATGGTAAAATCAAACGCATTTATAGTCAGCAGAAAATTGTTGCTGTTACAGCTTAATTTAACCCTCGAAATAGTAGTTTCTACTGCGGTTTTTTTTGCGTGTAGCCCTAGTTTACATGAAAATGCTAAGGGTTTAAAAAATTTAACGTTTGAATCTTACTTCCCCTCTTTGCTTACCAAATCAAATACGTCTGTTTGAAAAAGTACCCGAGATTGCCGTATTCTCGCCAATTTGAACTTAGTCCATCCTATTATGAGTACTTTTGCAGCGTCGTGAACAGGTTTGACGTTTTTGTTTACATAAATTCAGCGCCAACATTAGATTAGGGCGAATCTGCTTTTGTAAACAATGGCTTTCGTAGTGATTTTCTCCTGAACAAAAGGCCAAAATTACAAATTTCACTCTTTAAGGAAGAGGACCTTTATCTCTAAAGGGCGATACGGTCAAAATTTGGTCAATATCAACTTGACGTATTTCTTTCAATTTTGCATTTAAAAACCTGAACACCCCTCATTTTGAAGGTGTGTGTGTGTAGAATGTTGTTCTTATTTTGATTTTGGAATTCACTCTTCAGTTGTCAAAATGCCGTCCAAGCAAGAAAAGCAGCGTATCAAAATTTTGCTCGCGCATCGCGAAAATCCGAGCTACTGTTGCCGGTTGCCAAATCAACCGTTACAAATGTAATTAAAGTGTTTGGGGAACGTTTGTCGACAGCCAGGAAGTCTGGATCGGGGGGAAATCGAAAACCGGAAGCCGCTGAGACGACAAAGAGAGTTGCCGGTAGTTTCAAGCGAAACCCTAACCTATCTCTCCGAGATGCCGCAAATAAGCTGGGTGTATCGTCTACAACCGTGCATCGAGCCAAAAAACGAGCCGGACTATCGACTTACAAGAAGGTAGTGACTCCAAATCGCGATGATAAACAAAATACGACGGCCAAAGCGCGATCCCGGAGGCTGTACACGACGATGCTGACGAAGTTTGACTGCGTGGTAATGGACGACGAAACCTACGTCAAAGCCGACTACAAGCAGCTTCCGGGACAGGAGTTTTATACGGCAAAAGGAAGGGGAAAGGTAGCAGATATTTTCAAGCACACGAAACTGTCAAAGTTCGCAAAGAAATATCTGGTTTGGCAAGCCATCTGTACCTGTGGCTTGAAAAGCAGCATTTTCATAGCTTCCGGGACTGTCAACCAAGAAATTTACGTGAAAGAGTGTTTGAATAAACGTCTGCTGCCTTTCCTGAAGAAACACGGTTGTTCCGTACTGTTTTGGCCGGATTTGGCATCTTGCCATTACGGTAAAAAGGCCATGGAGTGGTACGCCGCCAACAACGTGCAGGTGGTTCCCAAGGACAAGAACCCTCCCAACACGCCAGAGCTCCGCCCAATTGAGAAATACTGGGCTATTGTCAAGCGGAACCTAAAGAAGACCAAAAAAACTGCTAAGGACGAGCAGCAGTTCAAGGCAAACTGGCTTTCTGCGGCGAAGAAGGTGGACAAGGTGGCTGTACAAAATCTGATGGCAGGGGTCAAGCGTAAGGCCCGGCAATTCGGATTTGGAAAAGCGGAAGCCTTACTGAATATTTTTCCTGAATTTTATACTAATTGAACTTGAAAAAGAAATTTAATTTGATTTTTTAAATAAACGATTTCACCGATTTACACGCGTTTTCCCTTGACCAAATTTTGACCGTATCACCCTTTACGGCTGGAATAAAACTAAAATTGTTACTTGGGACTGGCTCCACACACAAAAAAATCACGTTACCTGATTCATCGGATCCTCTAGATACCTTGGAAAACGTCTCGGAAAACCTATTTGACTTTGGATCTCGTTTTTCAGCTGAGTAATGCAAACGTTCGGATCGGCAGGTGGAAAATATGTCAGCAGCTTTTACATATGACTCAAAGAAAAGATTCCAGAAGACCAACGGTAAGTGTCGGAACGGAAAGGAAGCCAATTTAGCGAAAATTATCGGAAGTTTCATGGCATATGCAAGGATGGGCTAGCGAATACTTAGGCGCATTGTGGAAAAGGGACTATCACGTGATGATAAAGGTATCTAAGGAAGGATAAGTCATGATTGATGAACAAATTGGTTAAAATAACGCAATGAGCAACAAAGGCATAGAATTTCTGAGCTCCGTGAAATTATGTTTGCGGAAAAGCAACCCCCCAGCATGGAATGGTTCTCGATACATCGTCCTTTTATTGGATGACTATACCCATTTTGAAGTGGCATATCTGTTCAAACGAAATTCTGGTGTTTTCAAGAACTTCCAAGAATATGAAGCTACAGTCACGGCATTGTTTGAAATGCCTATCTTAAGAATGATTGTCCATCAAAGGCGGGAGTATTGCTCAAAGGGTCAGAAGCAGTTCTACAAGAGAAAAGGTATTCAATTCGAAACGCAAGCTGCTTGTTTTGGTGGGATGGTAGTTGGTCTATAATGCCATTGTTGCTCGTATCTCCAATACTGGATAACGTGGGAGCAATCAGATTATGCCTAAATGTTTTTATTACTCTTCCAGATATATTTTAAGATATGACTAAGGAGAAATTATAATGTTGTTCTTCATCAGATTAGAAGATTTTTTCTGACATCTATTTCTAATTTGAGACAAGCATGCAAGTAGGGTCCTCTCTTAGCTCAGTCGTTAAAAGCGCAGCTTCAAAGCAATACCATGCTGGAGGTGACTGGGTTCGATTCCCGGTCTAGTCTAGGTATTTTACGTTAAGGAAATTTTTTCGACTCCCTGAGCATTAGGGTATGATTGTACTTGCTACACAATCATAACAAATCGGTCAATAAGTAACAGGCCTAACTACCAGATGGCGACACTTATAGAATATCTATATGATTTTTCAGAAGTGCCAACCTTCAGAAGAATACTGTCAAAATTTCATGACGTATGGTTTATTATTTATAGGGTTACAGTAGTTTAAGTGACGCTACTTTTGTGATTCTTGAAAACGATGGATTCAAAACAATTTCGTGTATTGATATATCATTGTTTTTTTATGGGAAAAAAACACCGTTCAAGCCAAACTTGGCCAACGTTATCCGGACTCTGCACAATCGAAAACGACCAGCAAACGATGGTTTGCCAATTTCAAAGGTGTTCGTACGGACACCGATGATGCTAAATGAGGTATTTTTTCCGGAAAATATTGAATAAAAATGAATTTTAGCAAAAAAAATTTTGAATCCCAGAGAGTTTGAGCTGTTTACCTGTAACTAGAAATGAAAAGAAAATTTAGTATTTTCCATTTAATTCCGACTACCTTTGCTTATCTTGACAGATACGCGTATTTCGTCTACAATGTGCAGACTTCTTCAGTGTCTCGTACTACCAGTCAAGTTATTAGTACGAAACACTGAAGAAGTCTGCACATTGTAGATGAAATACGCGTATCTGTCAAGACAAGCAAAGGTAGTTGGAATTAAATGGGAAATTCTAATTTTTCTTCTCATTTCTAGCATCGAACGCTCTCAGTTTAATAGCTGTGGAAGTGCATTTAGAACACTAAGTTGAGAGCAAGCAATACGCGAGTTGTAAAAGCAATAACCTTGAAATGCTAAGAAGAAGACGGAAGTCTGACATCAGCTGCGTAAAATGTGTTTCAGTATTCTTCTCTTTGACGACTACAATTGTGTACGGCGAACGAATTCTCCTTTTTAAAATCTTATTTCTGTTAGGCTTAGCAAAAGTTTGATGCATTGTTGGAATTATTTTTGATAATGTAATGATAAGAAAGTCATACCAGTTGTTCTGCTAGAAAACATTTTAAACAATCAAAGGAAAAATCAAAGGAAAAGATATAAGATAAAGATCTCTCAAAACTTTATAATACTTGGTAGTTTTGTTCTTTATCAAAAAATATAAGACCCGTATTTTTTTATTTCTCGATAAGAGTTACCCTTCATGTGTTTCTCCAAATGTCTTGTATAAGAGTTTAATCTGCTTTTCTTTTCTTCGTTTATTAGATTGTGTTTGTTTTTTTCCGAATCTTGAGAAGTCATCGTCACTCGATGATAACTACAACCGGCCAAACACAAAAAGGGGGTCTTGACCATATCTAGTGCTGGCAACAACTGTCTGGTGGGACAACAGAATCCTATTTCCATGTTCCTCTGTTCATCCCATCCCCAAAAATTGTCACTTATTTTTACCTCGGACAGACCGCGAGTAAACGGCCCAAGTCCTACTAATCCTAGTATTAAGACATTACATTATAAAACAAACAGTTAAGTGTCAGCAATTGAGCCTCCAAAATAAATGAACTAATTAAAAAAACAAATAAGAGTCACCATGTCTGTGCTAAAGCGGTTCAAAAATTCAAATGTTTTTTTTAAATGTCATTTTTTCATATCTCTTGAACCACTCAATTGATTTCTTAGGTTAAGTGCTCAAATAAAATGTAGTTTATGAAAAAAGAAATTAAACTGGTGTACAAAAATCAGTTTTAATTTGAAAAAATTAAATACATTAGCTTATAGTTATAGCTGAACTTTTTTTTTTACCAAGACCTTGAGTTATGATTTTTTTAATTTGACAATTCTTACATTTTTCTTCAAGGCTCTCATGCGTTTTCAAGCAACTAGGCCTCTTTTCGACTTTATGAATATTCAGTAACATTAATAGATAAAATTTGATGGTTCCAACCCAAGCAACACCAAAAACATCTTTTTGGTTAGTTATCTTGAAATTTTATTATATAGGAGTATTGAGAATGATATGAAAACTATCTTTTGTCATATACAAGCTGAGACGATGTTATCGCAACACATTTGCCTTTCATAAGTCAATAATGTATCTCTAGAACATATGACATAATATTAGACCTAAGAATGTCCTATGGACCAGCGTATTAACTGGATCTTTGTATAACATCTTTAGGTCGCATAAGAAGTTTTATAAAATGCACTACATGATTTATAAACCACGTTGACTCATTTTTGAAAAATCTTACGTATACTTTGATCAAATTCCCTCCCCCCCCCCTTTCTAACAGAAAAGTCTACCAGGTTTATGAATAGCCCCATAACATGCATTTGACAAGACGAGGTCTTATCTAGGTAGTTTATAGTATCACAATAACCAATAAGTTATAATCAAATTATTTAAAAGTTAAACTTAATGCAGAAATGCATGAACACAACAATTCAATCCAACAAGTGTCAAACTAGCAGATGGAATCACAGATAGAATTTGACAGTAATTTTTGTTGTTAGCACGATGAATTTGTTTATGAATTTCTTTAAATTTTTATAAATGTTTCATATCGATTAAAAAGGAGACCTAGCCCATTTGCAAGATATCTTCTTACAAAACGGTCACTGAGTTGGTCTAACTACAAGAAAAAACAAACATATTTTTCGGAACTACATATAGCATGCAATAAGAATCACCATCAGCAGTTGATTCATTGTGATGGTCCACAAGACACGTCATTTTTTCTAAAATTTCTAGAGCCAAACGACATTTTACTAAGAAGATGCTCTAATATGGTTATTATGATATTACAATAACTAACTCAAATCATTAGCAATAGACCATCATGAGTATGTTATTAAACTGCTACCAAGATGCATTTTGAACTCAATTTCAACTTCACGCCATAGCTATGGACAAAATTACAGTGCCGGTTGAAACAATAATTAAGAAATGCCAGTGATTATAATTATCACTAAAAAAATTTCAAAGATAATGTTTACGATATTTCATACAACATACTTGATTTAGGCGATATGTGGCTTACATTTAAATGAAAACCCCATAAACTTATGTCAAATCATTCTTAATGTGAATGAGAGAGATGGCTCATCAAATCTTCCGGCCCGTCTCTAAGCATCTTGCTACGAGGTGGCCGATCTCAAATTATAACAATCCGTCCACTATAACATAGAATATTGCGTTTAGTTGAGCCGATTGGAGATAACTAAATCATTGAGTATAGGGCCAAGCCTCCCCGGTTGGTGAAGCATAAAGTAGCCAGAAGACACGAAATGCATCTCTCTTATTTTTACTAGGTCCCTAAATCACAGTTTTAAATGGATTAGCGTGGATTGTTCTTTAGAAGCTTCTACTTGATTGATGTGGATATTAGTTACAGCAGTGAGTGGAATGCGTGGCAACAGTGTTCTGCCTACCAAAAGCCCTACGCGCTATTTAAAACTATTGGTAACAAACTACAATTTCATAACCTGCCGAGCTCTATCGGATCTATCAATACTTTCACTTAACATCTACGGTTCTAGCAGAAATTGCTGTTCACTACTGGGATCCCATAATGTTGGGAAGATATTTCCAAGTTCAAAACATTATAAGCAGTGAGGAGGTTTGTTTAGCACGGTAAAAATTGAGAGTTAACGAAACAAATAACTCACTTCGAGCATCGACTGTAAACGGTTGTGTCGATGCTTCGTTGCGCACTGTTTTGTAAAAATAAAATATGATACATAAATATGATCACATCACTTAACAGAGTGAATCTTGACCCATCGAGCTCTACCCTTCTATCATAACACAGAATGAAAAAATGAATTTAAGCAAGCGCGTAAAATTTTCCCTCGTTTAATTCCTAGCCAAAGGAGGCATAAACAACGAAATTGTAAGCAATCTTTCATGCGCCATACAATAATGTTTGCAATCTTTCACACAAGCGATCAGATTCAGGCGTTTTTTGGCTTAAATTTACATGAAATACCAAGTCACTTCCTTTATGTGCATTAGATAACGCAGAATATAAAATGTTTCTTTCTATCTGTGTAAGGAAAAAAATGCTCCTTCCTGACACCTTTTTTATTCCTCTGTTCGGGACATAAACCACTGCGACTAGTAATTTGTTCTATTGTAGTTTATCCCGTATCCTTTGTTTAGTGCATGTCGGGTTACCTCATCACTATTGAGAAATGTTGAAGTATTTGGTGTTGTTACAGTTGTCATTATTTGTTTGGTTGGCAATGGACCGATTTTTATTGACAGTTGCCGCTATTTAAACACTTTAAGGAGTGAGAGCACTCTTCAAAGGCCCGCCCCTTTATCATTCAAAATCAGATTCATTGCAAAGAAAACAAACTATGACTCCGATACTGACCATGCATCAGAACCCTAGGTATAACCAATTCAAACTATAGAACATCAAATAGACAGTGAGAATTCACATAAATGAAGACTAACCATGTTTTACTTATTTTAAGCTCATCCTCGCACAGTTGCGAAACCAGTATTGTCACTTTTTATAAGACATACAATGTAAAGGGTGTATTCGATAAAAATGGCACACAGAAAATCTTCTGTAACTTTTGAATCGTATGAGTAAAAAACCTAGAAATTTGAGTAGATCTTATCCATAGTGTATTATTTACATCTGCGAAGTTTCATAGTTATACATTCAGTAGTTTCAGTCATGTCATCGAAACAAGAAATTGTCCGTGAGAAAATTTTGTGCACTCACAATCAAAATCTAGGGGCGTCCCACCGGTGGATTGCTAAAAGACTTGGAATTGCAAATACAACTGTGTCTCGTGTAATAAGAACCTTCAAGAGCGTCTGAGTGTCCAAAGGAAGGAAGGGAGTGGTCGTGAAAAGTGGTCCAATGGACAGTAAAATGGCCAGGAAAGTCGTACAACAATTCAAGAACCGTCCAAACATGTCAATTCGAGATGTCGCTAAAAAGTCTAAGGTGTCAGTCGGTTTTGTGCAGAAAACCATGAAGCGTGCTGGGTTACATGTTTACAAAGTGCAAAAAGCCCCAAACCGGAATGAAAAACAAAACATCACTGCGAAAACCCGCGCCTGGAAACTTTACACGAAGCTGCTCACCAAATCTGGTTGCATCGTGATGGATGACGAAACATACGTCAAGGCCGACTTCCGTCAACTTCCTGGGCAGAATATTGGTTGCTCAAGTTGAAGTTCGATGTTCCGGAGGATGTTCGAAAGAAGAAATTATCGAAATTTGCAAAGAAGTTCCTAATCTGGCAGGCGATTTGCGGATGTGGTGAAATAAGTGCTCCCTTCATCACTTCTGGAACAATAAACGGTGCGATTTACACGGAAGAGTGCCTTAAGAAGCGTCTCTTGCCATTCATTAAGAAGCACAAAGGATCAACTCTGTTTTGGCCTGTTCTAGCATCCTGCCACTACGCTCGAAACGTATTGGAGTGGTACCGAGCCAACGGAGTCAATTTTGTGCCAAAGGATATGAACCCACCAAAATCACCGGAACTTCGTCCAATTGAAAAATTCTGGGCAATTATGAAAACGGAACTTCGCAAACATCCCAAAACTATAAAAACAGAGCTAGAATTGAAGAAAATTTGGGTAAAAACAACAAAAATACTGGGAAAATCGGTTGTACAAAATTTGATGGGTGGAGTGAAAAGGAAGGTGCGGGCATTCGGGATGGGAGACGAAATTGAATAAAACAAATGTTGTAAATCAAAACTCATTAGTAATTCTTCATTCCCTGAAAATTTCAAGAAAATCCGATAATCAGTTTAATTTTGATGAGTATATATGTGTGTGCCATTTTTATCGAATACACCCTTTAATAAGGACTAAGATATGTTCCTGTGACTACAAAAACAAATATGTTCCCTAGTTTGAATTAATTCGGACTAGGGATCGGTGGTAGATCTGATACTCCGTAACGCACCACGCAAAAGGTGATTACCAGCGTTACGGGTCTCCTGGGACCTTTATAGGGATGCAGAGGTTCACACGGTCTCCAATTCCTTCCCTATTCCCAACTAATTGCAAAGACGTGACCGGCGTCGTTATTAACTATTAAGGAAATTGAATCACTGAAACTTGTACAGTGAGAGTGGTCGGTTACTCCCAGCCTCGTTCAGTTGATTCATTGCGCAATGTCACTGATTCTGATCAATAAAGGAGTACCACCCACTGATACGTGCAGTCAGTCAAGCTAAGCTAAGCAAATCATTCTATATGTGTATGTACACTAGATAACGCAGAAAATTACATGTTTGTTTTCCAAACTAGCGGCAAATGAAATGTCATGCAAAGTAACAGTTTACGCATTATGCCCGTATGTATAGCAAGATTTTTTATTTATTTCAGTCATGCCATCAGCACCGGAGATAAGTTATGAAGCATTACACATCACAGACAACTTCGGCATGACCAGCCTCCACGTAACATTAGAGCACTGAAAAGGATTCAACCCTCGGGGTCTTCGAACCTACGATGGTAAACGCGCTCAACTTTATACGATGTGTTATGTTTATGATATCACACGCCAAAGACAGTTGCCAACTAGTAGATGTGTGCGATGTGTCGTCCTGCCGATGTCACTGTTAAAATGATGTATTAACCACAACCATCCATCAGATGCCGCTACCAGCAGTGACGGTACGCAACCTTTGCTGGGGCGATGATGGCTTCCATTTCATTGTTCGTCATCGCTCAATCGGTCCCGTTGCTGTTTGCACAGGCACTCATTATTGTCATCCATTCGGATTGTTCGGATGTTGGAAATAGGACAGAGAAAATGCCTGGAATTGTCCATCATCCATGCGAATGGCAAACCGCAACAGAGCAAGAGATTGAAATCATACGCCATCAGAACGTAATGGATGATCTGTTCGGTTAGGAATTCCCACCGAACGACAACGAGAAAATTAGTTCATGGGCAATCTATTTGACGAATGCAGCACCGGCACCAGAGAGGTCATAACCAACAAACGGATACCGCACAGAAAATACCAATGCACCCTTAGATTGAGAATCCATAAACGATGCGGCAAGTCTATTGATCTTGAATCGTAATGGCTGACAACTTCTATGAAGATTAATTACTGCGAAGCGATGAAGAATCCAACTCAACTGCGGGCTTTGCGTGGTCGAATGGCACACCTCCTGCCCAAGCTGCTCAGTTGTTATTCTTCTTTCGAAATCTAATATTTGCTTGCTGCTTCGGTTGTTGTAACATTGGCATCCAGAGAGAGAGAGAGAGGTATTTTTCTTCCAGAAAGTCCGATTTCTCTGTTGAATGCTGGTGTTTTTCCAACCTAATCGATTTGAATGTGAGAGTGGCATACAAATAAAGGTGACCCAGAGAAGCTTTGGGGAGCTTCCTCTCGCCGTGACCGGCAAAGGCGCCAACCTACATCATCTAGGAAGGTGGATGCGGCCCGACACGTGAACACTTTGACACCGCACACACGTTCCGCTGTGAGATGGATTGCTTTGTCAACCTGCCGGAAAGTAAACACATCAATCTTCAGTCGGCGATAATGTGTGCAAAGTTTGTCCCGCTGGTCACGAGAAATAAACTGAAATGATTCAAAGCTTGTTTGAAGCTTGTCTACTCCGCATTGACCGATTAATCTTTAAATTGGATTAGGTCTATATCAATTTGTTTGTTAATTCGGTTAAAAGAAGTTGAACAGTTTAGGCTTTTCATATGGAAGAATAGTCGCAACGAACTGTTACGGTGGTATTGCAAAATAAAGCGAATTTTGTATTCAATGAGACTGGAGCTAAAATACTAGTTCCTGAATAAAGGGTGGAGCGGACACATTTTCGACAATAATTTCTACTCACCACTAATCACAACTCGGTCGTGTTCTAAAGATTGGACTCGGAAAAAATGCGACACTTTGTTTTGGGTGTAACGTGGGTAAAAATTAACGAAATTTTGGGTAATACTAGTTTAGAGTGTTATGTTTATGTGTGCGATGTGTAAAGTAGTTTTCAAGATGCATTCGAAACAAGAGGAGCTACGCCAGCAAATCTTGGGCGCGGTGATCGATAATCCTGGTCAGTCGCACAGATGGATCGGCAAAAGGCTTGGAACCTACCATTCCACCGTGTCCCGCGTTGTAAAGATGTTCCAGGAGACGAAGACCATCAAAGGAAGCGGCCGAAAATCGAAAACGGAATACCCAGAGAAGGCGCGGAAGATAAGGCAGTACTTTAAGAATAACCCGAACCTTTCCACCCGAGACGTGGCCAAAAAGGTCAATTCGTCGAAGTGGTTCGTCGAGCAGACCATGAAGCGGGCAGGGCTACGTGTTTTAAGGTCAGGAAGGCGCCAAACCGGACTGACAAGCAAAACACGGTGGCCAAATTGCGTGCGCGGAAGCTGTACCGTGAGTGGCTGGTCAAGCCAGGCTGTCTCGTCATGGACAACGAGACATATATCAAGGCGGACACCAAACAAATCTCCGGCCTCGAGTTATTCGTCGGTACGTCCCGCATGGAGTTTCCGGAAAAGTTCCGTAGGAGAAAGATGCACAAATTCGCGAAGAATTACCTGTTGTGGCATGCGATCTGCGAGTGCGGACGGTACAGCAAGCCGTTCGTTATAACCGGCACCATAAACGGGCAGATTTATCGAGAAGAGTGCTTGCAGAAGCGCTTGCTGCCCTTCCTCCGCTCTCATCTTGGTCCCACGCTGTTCTGGCCGGATCTCGCTTCGTGCCCTTACACCAAGCCTGTAAGGGGTTGGTATGAAGCGAAGGGCGTTAATGTGGTCCCGAAGAAGGCGAACCCGCCAAATACACCAGAACTTCGTCCGATCGAAAAGTTTTGGGCGATTATGAAGAAGAAGTTGAAGAAAAGCGGAAAAACATTCAAAACCGATGAAGCTTTGAAGAAAAACTGGGAGAAATTGTGTAAGGAAGATGGACAAAGCCTCGTCCAAGATCTTATGAACAGTGTTATGAGAAATGTACGAGCATTCAGCTTGGGAGAGGAAGTTCAATAAATAAATCATGCCAAAACATAGCTGATATATAGTTATTTAATCCCTGAAAATTTGAGAAGTATCCGATTTAAAATGAATTTTTGGTGATCAGTTTTGTGTGTAATATCAGTGTATGTAAGGTACTATACACGTTAGGTTCGATGCGAAATATTATGATTTTGAACTATAATGCTAAAATTTTAAAGGGTGATACGGTCAAAATTTGGTCAAGGGAAAACGCGTGTAAATCGGTGAAATCGTTTATTTAAAAAATCAAATTAAATTTCTTTTTCAAGTTCAATTAGTATAAAATTCAGGAAAAATATTCAGTTAGGCTTCCGCTTTTCCAAATCCGAATTGCCGGGCCTTACGCTTGACCCCTGCCATCAGATTTTGTACAGCCACCTTGTCCACCTTCTTCGCCGCAGAAAGCCAGTTTGCCTTGAACTGCTGCTCGTCCTTAGCAGTTTTTTGGTCTTCTTTAGGTTCCGCTTGACAATAGCCCAGTATTTCTCAATTGGGCGGAGCTCTGGCGTGTTGGGAGGGTTCTTGTCCTTGGGAACCACCTGCACGTTGTTGGCGGCGTACCACTCCATGGCCTTTTTACCGTAATGGCAAGATGCCAAATCCGGCCAAAACAGTACGGAACAACCGTGTTTCTTCAGGAAAGGCAGCAGACGTTTATTCAAACACTCTTTCACGTAAATTTCTTGGTTGACAGTCCCGGAAGCTATGAAAATGCTGCTTTTCAAGCCACAGGTACAGATGGCTTGCCAAACCAGATATTTCTTTGCGAACTTTGACAGTTTCGTGTGCTTGAAAATATCTGCTACCTTTCCCCTTCCTTTTGCCGTATAAAACTCCTGTCCCGGAAGCTGCTTGTAGTCGGCTTTGACGTAGGTTTCGTCGTCCATTACCACGCAGTCAAACTTCGTCAACATCGTCGTGTACAGCCTCCGGGATCGCGCTTTGGCCGTCGTATTTTGTTTATCATCGCGATTTGGAGTCACTACCTTCTTGTAAGTCGATAGTCCGGCTCGTTTTTGGCTCGATGCACGGTTGTAGACGATACACCCAGCTTATTTGCGGCATCTCGGAGAGATAGGTTAGGGTTTCGCTTGAAACTACCGGCAACTCTCTTTGTCGTCTCAGCGGCTTCCGGTTTTCGATTTCCCCCCGATCCAGACTTCCTGGCTGTCGACAAACGTTCCCCAAACACTTTAATTACATTTGTAACGATTGATTTGGCAGCTTTTAGCGATTTTGCCAACTTTGCGTGCGAGTAGCTCGGATTTTCGCGATGCGCGAGCAAAATTTTGATACGCTGCTCTTCTTGCTTGGACGGCATTTTGACAACTGAAGAGTGAATTCCAAAATCAAAATAGGAACAACATTCTACACACTCACACCTTCAAAATGAGGGGTGTTCAGGTTTTTTAAATGCAAAATTGAAAGAAACACGTCAAGTTGATATTGACCAAATTTTGACCGTATCGCCCTTTAGCATTAAATTTGAGAAGATTGGTTCATCGATTGGTTCATCAATTTTTCCAAATTGTAACATTCCGCCTACTTGCATGTTAAGTCACAAAATAAGTGTGATTTGGAGTCGGTGAATTGTGAATTTATATAGTAAGGCTATTACAGAATGCGAAATAGAAATGAACTTTGAGATGATTTGTTTATAGATCAATCCAATTATTAACCTTCAAACATTATATGTACTCACTAAAAATGAATGGTGACAGTAAAAGTATAGACCAGTAACCTTTCAAGATTAAAGGTCTATTAAGTAGAACAGCCGACTGAGTTCATCAGATATAACTCGAATGGGCTGATTCTTAATGAACAACTGAATAATGTAGTCATTTGATCAATGAAATGTTCTCACTATTCTCATTCAATGCTCACTTCAGCCAAAAGTGTCCAACACATAGTTATAATCAACCATCGACAGCCCGCAAAAATAACTTTTAGTATCTTTACATAGAAATTACTATGCTTTTCAAACATCTAGGGGACTACAAGGATTCTACTTATATTTTTGTTTTTTATGTTGTTTCGTTTCAAGCAACAAATATTTTATTTCTACCAAATTTTGAAGACAATATCTAATAGCTCTCTAATTCACAAAACTTTTAAAGTAATAATACTTCAGTTAAGCATGAAGATGAATTAATGTACCAGAAACTGGAAGGACGCCTGCGGAGTTGAGTACAGGCGACTCGTGAGATAGTGAGTGCTCTCAAGGACGTGGAGCAAGACAGGTAATTGTTGTGCGAGTGATCAAGTGAGCATGAGAAGTCGTGGTTCGCCGGGTAAGATGGGATCAGGTGATGAAGAACATGAGCACCATCGTGATCCAAATTATTCGCTGCCATGCTCTGTCAGGCCACCCCATCTGGGAACAAATAAACCACTGTCCACATTTTGAAAGTGACTCCAGCGGCATCCGTATTGTTTTTATAGATCGGTCCAAGTTGGTTCTCAGGCGTTGAGATGAATTGCCTTGGTTTCCTAATGAAATATCACTATCACACTCTGTGAGTGGCCCCAATAGCATCCTTACTGTTGATTTAAATCGGTCCAAATTGGCCTTCCAGCATTGTAAAAGATCTCCTAGTTTCACAATGAAAAACCACTGTTACATTTTAGGAGTCCTCCAATGGCATCCTTACTGTTGGTTTCACAATCAAACTTTGTGAGTGGCACCAAAAGCATCCTTACTGTTGGTTTACATCGGCTCAAATCGGAAATCGGTACTAATTTTCAAATTTTTCACTTGACAGCTCATCGTTAACCAAAACGAACCCTGCTGCTACTTAATCCAAAATTCAAAATCCCAGTGTGATTTCCCGTGGAAGTGCAGTGAACTCCGCGGCTTCCAGTAAAGCGTTGATCCAATCGACCATCCCTTCTTTATTTCATTTATTAGTTTTTATTCATTATTTTTATTCATCTGACAGGGCCTCACAATGGTGAGTAAAGGGTGATACGGTCAAAATTTGGTCAAGGGAAAACGCGTGTAAATCGGTGAAATCGTTTATTTAAAAATCAAATTAAATTTCTTTTTCAAGTTCAATTAGTATAAAATTCAGGAAAAATATTCAGTTAGGCTTCCGCTTTTCCAAATCCGAATTGCCGGGCCTTTACGCTTGACCCCTGCCATCAGATTTTGTACAGCCACCTTGTCCACCTTCTTCGCCGCAGAAAGCCAGTTTGCCTTGAACTGCTGCTCGTCCTTAGCAGTTTTTTTGGTCTTCTTTAGGTTCCGCTTGACAATAGCCCAGTATTTCTCAATTGGGCGGAGCTCTGGCGTGTTGGGAGGGTTCTTGTCCTTGGGAACCACCTGCACGTTGTTGGCGGCGTACCACTCCATGGCCTTTTACCGTAATGGCAAGATGCCAAATCCGGCCAAAACAGTACGGAACAACCGTGTTTCTTCAGGAAAGGCAGCAGACGTTTATTCAAACACTCTTTCACGTAAATTTCTTGGTTGACAGTCCCGGAAGCTATGAAAATGCTGCTTTTCAAGCCACAGGTACAGATGGCTTGCCAAACCAGATATTTCTTTGCGAACTTTGACAGTTTCGTGTGCTTGAAAATATCTGCTACCTTTCCCCTTCCTTGCCGTATAAAACTCCTGTCCCGGAAGCTGCTTGTAGTCGGCTTTGACGTAGGTTTCGTCGTCCATTACCACGCAGTCAAACTTCGTCAGCATCGTCGTGTACAGCCTCCGGATCGCGCTATGGCCGTCGTATTTTGTTTATCATCGCGATTTGGAGTCACTACCTTCTTGTAAGTCGATAGTCCGGCCTGTTTTTTGGCTCGATGCACGGTTGTAGACGATACACCCAGCTTATTTGCGGCATCTCGGAGAGATAGGTTAGGTTTCGCTTGAAAACTACCGGCAACTCTCTTGTCGTCTCAGCGGCTTCCGGTTTTCGATTTCCCCGATCCAGACTTCCTGGCTGTCGACAAACGTTCCCCAAACACTTTAATTACATTTGTAACGGTTGATTTGGCAACTTTTAGCGATTTTGCCAACTTTGCGTGTGAGTAGCTCGGATTTTCGCGATGCGCGAGCAAAATTTTGATACGCTGCTCTTTCTTGCTTGGACGGCATTTTGACAACTGAAGAGTGAATTCCAAAATCAAAAATAGGAGCAACATTCTACACACACACACCTTCAAAATGAGGGGTGTTCAGGTTTTTTAAAATGCAAAATTGAAAGAAATACGTCAAGTTGATATTGACCAAATTTTGACCGTATCGCCCTTTAGACAACTGGGATGGAGCGTGCTATGGTCCTCATGCTTCCACGGGCCAAGGGATCACAAAGACCGCAAGCTAAGGTTTGCGTTATTAGCTTTGGTAGTGCAGTCTATTGTGCTTCTGACTTCAGCTAGATTGAGGAGGTGCATGCCAAGCGTCTGTACACCATGGAAGTGCGGCTCAAACAGCGTCTGTCCTGGCATCAAGGCGATGTAGGTAGCCCGACCCCGGTAAGATAGCATGTTGAAATCTTACCCTATCACGAAAAATGAAAGTATTCTTTGAACGGTATATAATTTCAGATCATCTATGAAATTTCCACGTATTGTATAATAATTTTGAATTATTTTCTTCCCTCCTGGCTATGATAATGCAAGTCCATGTACAACTCCAGCAGTCTCAGCAAACATGCAGACATTACAAATATAATTTTATTTTATAATATCCCTTCAAAATATTTTTTGTACTAAACAAGGCCTTGCAATTTCATCGTTCCAAGTCTTGGCCCACCTAACTCACGTTATGTATTTGAAAGCATGGGAAGGTTTTTAACGTTTTTTTAAGTGGATTCTTCAGAAAAAAAAACACCTGCCTCCAAAATAATTAATTCAAAAACTCAAGTAGGTTATTATCCTACATTTTCTATTTTCATATACATAAATAATCATTTATAGGCACAAAAGGAAACAAGAGTTATCGAAGAATTTCCTGTCTTTTTCATCATCTTCTTCTTTTTTTAAATTTGGATTTATTGAGTTTCCGTTTTTGGGCAGTAGTCATACTCTTATGAAATTTATTTCGCATTATTGTTTGCGTAAATTTTCTTAGCTATTTTGCTAGGCTGCCAGGTGATCAACTTTATTTCATTATATTATGTTGGAATTTTCGCCATTTTAGGTTTTCAATCATCTAACATGGCAGCGGAAGAGGCAAAGAGGCGTGTCATTGATATATGAACATTATTTAGTAATTCATAATTCCAACTTAACAACATCGTTTTATCACCTTCACATTTTCATACAACAAACCTTATTTAGGCGGTGTCTGGCTTAAAATAACACG
Organism: Aedes japonicus; assembly: GCA_034211315.2. NCBI lineage: Eukaryota > Metazoa > Arthropoda > Insecta > Diptera > Culicidae > Aedes > Aedes japonicus. Next base: position 25,569 of record JASCZW010011785.1, read on the forward strand.
AAACAACCCATCAATTTATGATATCTAGCATTTCATATCGGTCCATTATATAACGCAGAAAATGACGGAATCTGTGGTAGGCTTTTGCACTTATTACTGAATGTATTTTTCATTTCCGGTTTGCAATTGGACTTTTTACCAATTCTGATCTAATTTCATTTGGCTAGTGTTTGATTTTACAGTTCAATCCTTGTTATTCATTCATCATAACTTACGATATCATTACATTTGAAAATATTGTTTTACTGATTTTACTTCATAGATTTTTTTGTTAATTTGTCTTTAAGTCTCTTTCAATTAAATCTTTCCTAACTAGGTAGCAATAACTATTAGGTCAGCAAAAATAAAAAGTGGATTGCTATTATGAAATCATCATCAAGTAACATATAGTGACCATGGCAATAGTAAATTTAAATGTATAAATAAATGTTTGTTTTATAAAATTTTAATAGATTTAACAAACATTTTTCAGGATACCTCAAATCAAGATTTTGGAGAAATTCTGCTATCGCTGGAAACGAACACGTGCTCAAGCGCGAATCACAGAAGTCTACACTTAACAACATTTCTTGAATTTCAGGTTCAATGAATGGAGATCATATACAATAGATACGAATGATTGCAGTATTTTTCATTTAAATAAATATATACACTATTATATGAATATTTCATGAGAGTGGGAGGGACCATCAGGGCACCATCGCATCATCGCATTGAAGCACTTTGGATGAGAAGAGTGGGAATGCCAACTCCCCATTGCTAGCAGCGCGCTATTGTGAATAACGGCCGGGCTCTTTTCCCCGCCCATTGGGGCATCCTTATGTTTGATAGCTTGCTCTTTGTTCAACCTTGTTGTTGGAAGGATATTCTTTATATCTCTGTGGAAACGTATAAGTTATGTTGCCTATCGATTCACCCAACCCGTTTTTGCCCTTCATACAATGGCATGATTAGAATAATCAGTAGTTATTAAAGCTCGATCAAGTCTAACAGAGAGGAGAGCCCATTCCTGTCGAAATTATTTCCCGTGCATATCATGCATCACATCATAGATTATTGATTTATTGTGTTCACCTGACAATATGTGATAGTCTTAAGGAATCTATATTCTCACGTCAACACTTCATATTAAAATCAAAGTTAGGATTTCGATGGTGCATCATTGTCCGAATTGGCACGTTCAGATCATACTAGTAGTAGCGTTGAGGCAAGCGAAAAAAAACACTGAACGAAGTGTGTACCCAGATACATTCTACGTCCAGCCTAAAGTTCTGTCCACTTAGGAATCTGGAATCACTTATTGTGTTGCAACGGTGACTTTTCGAATTCTTTTACAGCGGTTTATTAACCTACGTGCCCACTTAATGTGATAAAAATTTCACGGTGTTTTGTGCAGTAAATCAAAAGATATTCTAGATGGAAGCCGAGAGGAGAGAATAAATTCTGCACATCCACGTTGATAATCCAACGTGATCCGCAATAAAAATAGCAAAAACGTTGAAAATCGCCAAATCAACCGTGTATGATGTGCTCAAACGTTTCAGGGAGCGAAAGAGCATGAATCGAGTGCCTCAAGGTAAGCGTCGTAATGAAACCGTAGTATGACCGCAAACTGAACCAGAGGGTGTCGAGAACTGTCAGAGCAAACCCTGGACTATCAGATAATGAAATCGCACAAAAATACGCCGCTGCAGTACCGTTCGAAGAATATGTTTGCGAGCAGGATACCGTTCTTATCGAGCCAGCAAGCAACCAACCAGAACGTTGAAGCAAAGTTTCGTCACCAAAACTCGAACTTGGAAATTGTACTGTTGATGCCTGCTCATCGACGATGAAACCCACGTCAAAATGGATTTCGGACAGCTTCCGGCCAAACATTCTACATGGCGACGGCACGCAGGAGATGTTCCTGTGAAGTTCAAGCTTGCTTTTATGGACACAACCTTCCAAAAACTGATGATTTGGCAAGGGATATGCAGCTGCGGAGCGAAGATCAAAGTGTTCGTTACAAATAAGACGATGGACTCGAAGCTGGTGTGCATGGAAGAATGCCTCAACAACTGCGTGTACTACCTTTCATTTTAATGGGCTTAGCCCATAAAGGTTCCGTGAAGTTTTGCCAGATTTGACGAGTTGCCACTACAGCCGGGAAGTCATCCAGTGGTACTGCAATAATAACGTAGATTTCATCGATAAAAACATAGATCCACCCAACTGCCCACAGTTCCGGCCCATCGAGAGATTTTTGGGCAACAATGAAGCGGAAGCTTAAGTAAAGAGGAAAAACGGTTCGGGACGCGACTCAGATGACCAAAATGTAGAACAAATGTGCCAAGTAAGTTGACTCCGGAGGTGTGCAGCGATTCATGGGAGTAATAAAGAAGCAAGTGCGACTTCTCAATAAAAACGAAGAGAAATGATTTGTATTGATATTTTTTCTTTAAAGTACAGTAAATTTCCTTTGTGTTGATGTATTAAACTTATTTGTAAGTCAATTCGTTACCGAGATACAGATGATTTTATTGTTCCGGATTCTATATGGACATAGCTTTACAATCAACACAATTGGAAAATTTGTTCCGATCATAAAATTGTTGCCATATTGACTGGATTGCCCAATACTATAAGTGTTTTTTTATGCCAATAGGACAGTTGAGCTCATAAAGGGGAGCTCATTGGCCAAAACGGGATAATTTCACAGTTGGTGAAGAAAACGTTAAAAATGATCTCCTCGTGGAAATAGAACACATAATACTTCCACCACTACATGTGAAGCTTGTGGTAAAAATATTTCAAAGCGTTGCAAAAATAAAGGCCCGTATTCCAGTACTTGCAAACAGTATTTCCAAATTTATCTGACGTGAAGATAAAGGAGAGTGTATTTGTTGATCCACAAATCAAAAAACTGCTCAATGATTCTAAATTTAAAATACAGTTTTGAAACCAAATGAAGAAGAAACGTGAAAATCATTCCAGTGTGTTTTCACAAACTTTTTGATAAATATAAAAAGTCCAGATAATGAGGGAACCGTCGATGCATGGCTCCAAAATTATGAAAAATTGGTATAAATTAAAAATATTTTGTTTGTTATAACTAATTTCATATTCTTTTGTATCACTGAACACAGTTGTGAATATGTCTTTGAAAATACATTTCCTCTATTCTCATTTGGATTTTGCCCCTGTAAATCTTGGTGATGAAAGTGATGACCACCGCGAACGTTTTCACCAACAAATGAAGATGATGGAACGTCGTACAGAAATACTCATAACTACGACAATTTTCAATCGGCTTCATCCATAAAAGGATCTCTTTTTTTGTTTTAATACGCTTTAAAATCCAATTATGAATTTTAGAATCGTGTCATCTCATTGAAAATGTTGATTAAAACGAAATTTTTATGGAAAATTTGCTGAAAAATGAAAAAAGATCAATAAACGTTCAATAACTCCGAAAATATTTTGTTTAATCAGGACACGAAGTTTAAATGAACGATAGCAAATTTTATCTAGCTTTATTTTCAAAAAAAAATGATTTAAAATTAGTGCACTGGATACAAATATATTTACATTTTAGTGAAAGTACTTTTTTCAAAATTCATAAAATCATATTTTTTGCTTATCTCAAAAGCGGCTCTACTTGATATGTATTTTTCGTTGAATTTCGGTCTTGGAATGCCCTTCGGAGTATGCTTCCATTGATTGTTACGGGAGTGCCAACTGACCACCATCATATTTTGTGCGTTGCCCCAACGGTGTTCTTGCTACGATTGTGTGTGCCTTGCTCAATGCCCTGCGTTGTGGATCAACCGTTTCTATAAATCTAGCATGCGAAGTTTTTGGACAATGTTTCGATGCCTGGGCTTTTTGGATAGGACACACAATAAAAGGAGTTCAGCTAAGTAACTTTTTACTTTTTAATACTTTGACATCAGTGCAGAGTTTTATCTCCCATAATACACTAAATACGTACAGAACATTATTTGCTGGCTAGGTGGCAGGTATAATGGATTTATTAAATATCTGGTTCAAACTTTAGTTGGCAACGGTGGTTCTGACCGAAATGTTTTTTTTCTTTTTCGCCAAGCAACTAAAACAAGAAGCTGACATCATTCCAGCATAAGCAAAAAATGCCGTTTTTACCAAACACGATCCAGGGCATCGTCCGCTGGCTATTGCCGCGGGCATTGTGGGGTTTCCCAGGTACCCGGTTCAAGCTTTAAGGAGTGTATCGAAAAGTAGTTATAAACATTCGATGCGTTATTACGCATAAACTACTGTATATATTTTTAGCGTGTAAGCGCCATTTGCTTTGTTTACATGTCAAAAATGATTATTCGGTTCATTCATTTCCGTTGATAAAGTTGTATTCAAAATGTCGCGAATTGAATTTGAGACTAAAAAGAAAATTCTGCACACTTGGTGCACCGAAAAGGGTGTTACTTACAACCAGATTGCGAAAAGAGTAAATGTTCACCCGGCAAGTGTAAAACGCATCATCGAAAAGTTTGGTAAGGAGTGCTCCCTCAAGGATTTACCAAGAAGTGGCCGGAAACCCGGCTCCAGCAACCCCGATTTGGACCAAAAAGTTGTGGATTATATTCAACGGAACAAATCTGCCTCTACTCGCGATCTAGCCAAGAAGTTCAGGACCAGCATCGGAATGATTCAACGAATCAAGCGCAGGAATGACTTGAAGACGTACAAAAAGCAGAAAGTGCCCAAACAAACTCCGGAACAAAAGTCTCGTGCCAAAACCAGGGCTCGAAAGCTGTACAGCTGCATTTTGGACAATGTCGACCAGTGCATTTTGATGGATGACGAAACATACGTTAAAGAAGATTCAAGAACGCTACCGGGGCCGCAGTTTTATACTAAATCTGTTGGGGAACGTGTGCCAACCGCAGATACGACTGTTGCGATGGAGAAATTCGGTCAGAAGGTGCTCATTTGGCAAGCTATTTGCACATGTGGCTTGCGTTCTTCAATTTTCTATACAAAAGGAACTATAAATGCTGAGATTTATCAAAAGGAATGTTTGAAGAACAGGTTGCTACCATTGTATAGAAAGCACCAGTCCCCTCCTCTCTTCTGGCCAGATTTGGCATCGGCACATTACGCCAAATCCACTCTACAGTGGCTGACGGAGAATAACATCAAGTTCGTAGAAAAAAGACATCAACCCACCAAACTGTCCCCAGTTGCGACCGATCGAACGCTATTGGGCAATAGTCAAGCGTATATTT